>CM062502.1:1024612-1077112 GCA_031479575.1 Coregonus ussuriensis
TGAATATGAGATCCTATATCAACTATATCTTATCCAAGTGAATATGAGATTCTATATCAACATTTACATTTACATTTTAGTCATTTAGCAGACGCTCTTATCCAGAGCGACTTACAGGAGCAGTTAGGGTTAAGTGCCTTGCTCAAGGGCACATTAACGTCATTTAGCAGACGCTCTTAGCCAGAGCGACTCACAAATTGGTGCGTTCACCCTATAGCCAGTGGGATAACCACTTTACAATTGGGGGGGGGGGGGGGGGGGGGGTAGAAGGATTCCTTTATCCTATCCCAGGTATTCCTTAAAGAGGTGGGGTTTCAAATGTCTCCGGAAGGTGGTGAGTGACTCCGCTGTCCTGGCGTCGTGAGGGAGCTTGTTCCACCATTGGGGTGCCAGAGCAGCGAACAGTTTTGACTGGGCTGAGCGGGAACTATGCTTCCGCAGAGGAAGGGGAGCCAGCAGGCCAGAGGTGGATGAGCGCAATGCCCTCGTTTGGGTGTAGGGACTGATCAGAGCCTGAAGGTACAGAGGTGCCGTTCCCCTCACTGCTCCATAGGCAAGCACCATGGTCTTGTAGCGGATGCGAGCTTCAACTGGAAGCCAGTGGAGTGTGCGGAGGAGGGGGGTGACGTGCGAGAACTTGGGAAGGTTGAACACCAGACGGGCTGCGGCATTCTGGATGAGTTGTAGGGGTTTAATGGCACAGGCAGGGAGGCCAGCCAACAGCGAGTTGCAGTAGTCCAGACGGGAGATGACAAGTGCCTGGATTAGGACCTGTGCCGCTTCCTGTGTAAGGCAGGGTCGTACTCTCCGAATGTTGTAGAGCATGAACCTGCAGGAGCGGGTCACCGCCTTGATGTTGGCGGAGAACGACAGGGTGTTGTCCAGGGTCACGCCTAGGCTCTTCGCACTCTGGGAGGAGGACACAGCAGAGTTGTCAACCGTGATGGCGAGATCATGGAACGGGCAGTCCTTCCCCGGGAGGAAGAGCAGCTCCGTCTTGCCAGGGTTCAGCTTGAGGTGGTGATCCGTCATCCATACTGATATGTCTGCCAGACATGCAGAGATGCGATTCGCCACCTGGTTATCAGAAGGGGGAAAGGAGAAGATTAGTTGTGTATCGTCAGCGTAGCAATGATAGGAGAGACCATGTGAGGATATGACAGAGCCAAGTGACTTGGTGTATAGGGAGAAAAGGAGAGGGCCTAGAACTGAGCCTTGGGGGACACCAGTGGTGAGAGCACGTGGTGCGGAGACAGCTTCTCGCCACACCACTTGGTAGGAGCGACCGGTCAGGTAGGACGCAATCCAGGAGTGAGCCGCGCCGGAGATGCCCAGCTCGGAGAGGGTGGAGAGGAGGATCTGATGGTTCACAGTATCAAAGGCAGCAGACAGGTCTAGAAGGACAAGAGCAGAGGAGAGAGAGTTAGCTTTAGCAGTGCGGAGAGTCTCCGTGACACAGAGAAGAGCAGTCTCAGTTGAATGACCAGTCCTGAAACCTGATTGGTTTGGATCAAGAAGGTCATTCTGAGAGAGATAGCAAGAGAGTTGGCTAAAGACGGCACGCTCAATAGTTTTGGAAAGAAAAGAAAGAAGGGATACTGGTCAGTAGTTGTTGACATCAGTGGGGTCGAGTGTTGGTTTTTTGAGAAGGGGAGCAACTCTCGCTCTCTTGAAGACGGAAGGGACATGGCCAGCGGTCAAGGATGAGTTGATCAGCGAGGTGAGGTAGGGGAGAAGGTCACCGGAGATGGTCTGGAGAAGGGAGGAGGGGATGGGGTCAAGCGGGCAGGTTGTTGGGCGGCCTGCAGTCACAAGTCGCAGGATTTTATCTGGAGAGAGAGGGGAGAAAGAAGTCAAAGCATAGGGTAGGGCAGTGTGAGCAGGACCAGCAGTGTCATTAGACTTAACAAACGAGGATCGGATGTCGTCAACCTTCTTTTCAAAGTGGTTGACGAAGTCATCCACAGAGAGAGAGGAGGGGGGGAGGGGGGGGGGGGGGGGATTCAGGAGGGAGGAAAATGTGGCAAAGAGCTTCCTAGGGTTAGAGGCAGATGCTTGGAATTTAGAGTGGTAGAAGGTGGCCTTAGCAGCAGAAACAGATGAAGAAAATGTAGAGAGGAGGGAGTGAAAAGATGCCAGGTCGGCAGGGAGTTTAGTTTTCTTCCATTTCCGCTCCGCTGCCCGGAGCTCTGTTCTGTGAGCTCGCAGTGAGTCATCAAGCCACGGAGCTGGAGGGGAGGACCGAGCCGGCCGGGAGGATAGGGGACACAGAGAGTCAAAGGATGCAGAAAGGGAGGAGAGGAGGGTTGAGGAGGCAGAATCAGGAGATTGGAGGGAGAAGGATTGAGCAGAGGGAAGAGATGATAGGATGGAAGAGGAGAGAGTAGTGGGAGAGAGAGAGCGAAGGTTGCGGCGGCGCATTACCATCTGTGTAGGGGCAGAGTGAGTAGTGTGGGAGGAGAGCGAGAGAGAAAAGGAAACAAAGTAGTGGTCGGAGACATGGAGGGGAGTTGCAGTGAGATTAGTAGAGGAGCAGCATCTAGTGAAGATGAGGTCAAGCGTATTGCCTGCCTTGTGAGTAGGGGGGGACGGTGAGAGGGTGAGGTCAAAAGAGGAGAGGAGTGGAAAGAAGGAGGCAGAGAGAAATGAGTCAAATGTGGACATAGGGAGGTTGAAATCCCCCAAAACTGTGAGGGGTGAGCCATCCTCAGGAAAGGAACTTATCAAGGCGTCAAGCTCATTGATGAACTCTCCAAGGGAACCTGGAGGGCGATAGATGACAAGGATATTAAGCTTAAATGGGCTAGTGACTGTGACAGCATGGAATTCAAATGAGGAGATAGACAGATGGGTTAGGGGAAAAATTGAGAATGTCCACTTGGGAGAGATGAGGATTCCTGTACCACCACCCCTCTGACCAGATGCTCTCGGGGTATGCGAGAACACATGGTCAGACGAGGAGAGAGCAGTAGGAGTAGCAGTGTTTTCGGTGGTGATCCATGTTTCCGTCAGCGCCAGGAAGTCGAGGGACTGGAGGTTGGCATAGGCTGGGATGAAGTCAGCTTTGTTGGCAGCAGAACGGCAGTTCCAGAGGCTGCCTGAAACCTGGAACTCCAGGTGTGGGGTGCGTGCAGGGACCACCAGGTTAGAGAGGCAGCAGCCACGCGGTGTGGGGCGTTTGTGTAGCCTGTGCAGAGAGGAGAGAACAGGGATAGGCAGAGGCATAGTTGACAGGCTGTAGCAAATGGCTACAATAATGCAGAGGAGATCGGAATGAAATGAACTAAACATCTGGGAGAGAAACTTCTACCTCAGAAACTATAATTGTTTCACTGAACCACCCGAGCAAAAACTCTACCAACTTCCACCTTGGAAATCAGAATTGTTGTGAACCACAGCGGTTCAATGTTTAAAGGAATAGACTCAACCCACTTTATTCAGCTAGCTAACTATGACACCATAGCTAACTAGCATGCTAGCATCCAAAAAAAAACACAGTTTAGCACCACCACTTGGTCACAACAAACCACCAAAAGTGGTTTGTTGTTTTTAACGTTGGCTAGCTTTAACTCCCAAATATAACTCTCCCAACTTCCACCTCAGAAGCTATAATTGTTGTAAACTACAGCGGTTCAATGTTTCTAGGAATAGACTAACTCAGTTTATTCAGCTAGCTAACTAGGTGCAGTATTATTCCGTGAAAATCGTCCGGGCACCTAGTCATAAGACGCCACAGCCAGCTAGCATGCCGGGCTCCAACAACGCGGTTTAACGCCAATACTCTGCCACAACAAACCACCAGTGTATCAACGCGCAAGCAGATCGTTCGTGTCCGTGTCGAACGTTGTGGGTTAGTCCCAACAGCTTGAGCGAGTCCGTCGTCAACTTATTCAGCCAGTTAGTTAGCTAGAATAGTTAGCAAACTAGCTAGCCATTGCTTTCAGACAAAGAAGAACCCCTCCTTTCACGGCACGAACACACAGAGAGAGCCAAACGAACGTTAACTAGTCACCCATGTCCCAAATTCCTTGAACGACTCGTGCTATCAATATGTAAAAAGCAAAACAAATGTAGGTTATGACTTACCCCTAGCAGCTACTGTTGGCTAGCCAAGTGCAAAGCTAGCCACTGAATTGACTCAGCCAGTTCGCGTCTGTTCACACGGTCGTTCCAGCTATTGTTTACTAGTAGCCAACCAGGTAGCAACAAGCTAGCTAATATTTCAAGCACAGTAGCCACTTGCTACCTAACGTTAACGGTTCAGACAATGAGGTTAGGAAAGAGCTGAATGGTAGGCAATTATTGTATGTAATTATTGTAGGCAGCCAGCTGGCGTAATTACAGGCACTCTCAGGCGTGAAATAACTGTACCGTTGCTAATAGCTACTCGCTACTCAACAATAACTGTACCGTTGCTAATAGCTACTCGCTACTCAACAATATCTTATCCAAGTGAATATGAGATCCTATATCAACAATATCTTATCCAAGTGAATATGAGATCCTATATCAACAATATCTTATCCAAGTGAATATGAGATCCTATATCAACAATATCTTATCCAAGTGAATATGAGATCCTATATCAACAATATCTTATCCAAGTGAATATGAGATCCTATATCAACAATATCTTATCCAAGTGAATATGAGATCCTATATCAACAATATCTTATCCAAGTGAATATGGGATCCTATATAAACAATATCTTATCCAAGTGAATATGAGATCCTATATCAACAATATCTTATCCAAGTGAATATGAGATCCTATATCAACAATATCTTATCCAAGTGAATATGAGATCCTATATCAACAATATCTTATCCAAGTGAATATGAGATCCTATATCAACAATATCTTATCCAAGTGAATATGAGATCCTATATCAACAATATCTTATCCAAGTGAATATGAGATCCTATATCAACAATATCTTATCCAAGTGAATATGAGATCCTATATCAACAATATCTTATCCAAGTGAATATGAGATCCTATATCAACAATATATTATCCAAGTGAATATGAGACCCTATATCAACAGTTACTATGTTCTCATTCTGAAATATCAACAAGCTTCGAAACCTCAAGAACCCAATCACAAATGAATTCAGTGCCACAAGTAATTAATTCAAGGTTTTATTTACTAGACTAAATAAATGAGGTAGTTAACAGATACAACATTAAGGCAGAATAAAGCAGGATACAACACAGTTATTCAGGTGAGAATCTCCACAGGTCCTGTGTAGCTCAGTTGGTAGAGCATGGCTCTTGCAACGCCAGGGTTGTAGGTTTGATTCCCACGGGGGGCCAGTATGAAAAATGTACGCACTCACTAACTGTAAGTCGCTCTGGATAAGAGCATCTGCTAAATGACTGAAATGTGCATACACTTCTGTACTCAGCTAGTACATTCACCAGACTTTTGATGATGATATGGTCTTATTAATTGAGAGAGAACATGTGACAGGGCTACATCATCCTTCACAACCGTGAAATTATAGAGCACTTTACCAACCAGGAATAGACAATGGTCTAGGCCAGGGTTCTTCAATTCCGGTCCTGGAGGGCCCGAAACACTTCTGTTTTTTATTTCTACCTGGTAGTTAATAGCACTCACCTGGTGTCCCTGGTCTGAATTAGCCCCTGATTAGAAGGAGAGGATGAAAAACAGAGGTGTTTCGGCCCTCCAGGACCGGAATTGAAGAACCCTGGTCTAGGATATCAGTTAGCGTCCGAATGTGGACACTCCGAATTAGACCTGCCATCTTACAATTGCTCAATGAATTCCACCATGTCACACACACACAACGCCGACTTCATAGGATATGGATAATGTAACATGGCAAATTACTTCCATGTTGTTGGTGCCACTCGGTGGTATTCCGTCAGGATGGGATGAGTGGTTGGAGGACGGTTGTCCCAGTCTGTCTCTCTCACCAGTGGAGTGGAGGCCAGCAGGTCGGAGTAGGTCACAGCCAAAGGTGCGATACCCACTTCTCTCTCTCTCTCTCAGTCCTCAGTAAAGTCTATTAGAGTTGCTTCCATGCAGTGAATTCTTCCTGTAATCCCAGCCGGGATGGATTGTGAACTCAGTCAGTCAATCTCGAGGGGAAACAGTGTGTTCGCAGGATCCCCTCCGGGATCTTTGCTTCCGTCTGAGTAGGATAGGAAAAAGTCGATCGGTGTTTGGTCTCCAAGGAGATGGGACCATTCGTTCAACTGGCGTGGCCTCGCCTCGAAGAAACTTGATCTCCCCGTCTGTTAGCAAGTAATGTAGTTTGTAGGGCTCTAGTAGACTTGACAGTGTGGCACGGGAAAGCCCCTGTTGATTCACGGGAAAGCCCCGTTGATTCACGGGAAAGCCCCTGTTGATTCACGGGAAAGCCCCTGTTGATTCACGGGAAAGCCCCGTTGATTCACGGGAAAGCCCCTGTTGATTCACGGGAAAGCCCCTGTTGATTCACGGGAAAGCCCTGTTGATTCAGAGAACCCCGCAAATTAATGTTCATATGAGATAAACCTGAGACTTACTCATATAAGTGTTCACAGATTTTCCCACTGCACAAAACACAGTTTCACAATCAATAGGATAAAATACCTGTACCTGTGGGTACCAAACACACCAATCCATACATTATGTTACAGCAAAATACCCATTATACATATTATATGACATTGGAGGATCAGAAGAGAAATGCCACATTATGTTTCAAGTTACAGTATATCAACATGTCACAGGTTTTTCAGTTTAATACAGTGATAAGAAACGTGTTTAATATGTTCTGGTGCTATTGGCGCCATTTTCTCTTTGTTACGAAGAGTGGGAAGAAAAGTATCTTTCTGAAAAAGTCTGACTGGTCATTTCCCCAGTAACCCTGATCACTAGACGGTCTGGTTTCTGTCTGCCCCCCTCAGGGCTGTTCAGAGTCGTAAACGGGTCGTTTATTTGTCTTGTGATAGCTTGAAAGGGGAGGGGGACCTCAATGACAGAACTGTAAATCTTGGCCTGGAATGTGGTTCTCTGGGGATATCTGTTCTCCACCCCCCTTGTGGGCTCTCGTTACAACACTACTTTAGTTAATGACTGTTAGTACTCTGGATTAGATGAGTGTCTGGATTAATCAGTGGTTCCCAAACTATGGGGCGTTTCCCCCAGGGGGGTCACGAGGGGTCGGCAAGGGGCAATTTCGTCATTACATACCTTAGATAGCTATTTATAACTTGTCAGAAATGTCCAGATCAACTAGCCCATGTCAGCTAACGTTTTTATAGCTAGGTTTTTTAACCTATAGATTTTGTTTGAGTCACTCAAATATCACATGAATACACATTAGACATGGCAAAATGTATAGAATTACAAGGAAATTTGCTTTAAAACTGCAAAATCTTCTCTGCACCCCATGACAAAATGTGTAGAACTGCAGGAAATAAGCTTTAAACCGGCAACATATTCTCTCCGCCAACAAGAGGGGTGTTCCTCCATGCTGGAAGGGGGCCTGAGAACCACTGAAGTAGAGGTCTGTGGTAATGTAGAGGTCTGTGGTAATGTAGAGGTCTGTGGTAATGTAGAGGTCTGTGGTAATGTAGAGGTCTGTGGTAATGTAGAGGTCTGTGGTAATGTAGAGGTCTGTGGTAAAGTAGAGGTCTGTGGTAATGTAGAGGTCTGTGGTAATGTAGAGGTCTGTGGTAATGTAGAGGTCTGTGGTAATGTAGAGGTCTGTGGTAATGTAGAGGTCTGTGATAATGTAGAGGTCTGTGGTAAAGTAGAGGTCTGTGGTAATGTAGAGGTCTGTGGTAAAGTAGAGGTCTGTGGTAATGTAGAGGTCTGTGGTAATGTAGAGGTTTGTGGTAAATAAACCCTGTTCGAAATGTTCAAATGTAAATGTAGAGACAGCCACTAGAGGGGGGTAATGCTCTACTGCAGGTACACAATAACTTACTGTCTTTACATCGGTCTTCTCTATCTTCTCTCTCCGTCTCTCTCTTCTCTCTCCCCTCTCTCTTCTCTCTCCCCCTCTCTTCTCTCTCTCTTCTCTCTCCCCCTCTTTTCTCTCTCCCCTTTCTCCGTCTCTCCCCCTCTCTTCTCTCTCTCTCTTCTCTCTCCCCTCTCTTCTCTCTCCCCCTCTCTTCTCTCTCCCTCTCTCTTCTCTCCTTCTCTCTTCTCTCTCCCCCTCTTCTCTCTCCCTCTCTCTTCTCTCTCCCCCTCTCTTCTCTCTCCCTCTCCGTCTCTTTCCCCTCTCTCTCTCTCTCCCTCTCTTCCCTCTCCCCTCTCTTTCCCTCTCCTCCTCTCTTCTCTCTCCCTCTCTCTTCTCTCCCTCTCTCTTCTCTCTCCCTCTCCATCTCTCCCCCTCTCCCTCTCTCTTCTCTCTCCCCCTCTCTTCTCTCTCCCCCTCTTCTCTCTCCCTCTCTCTTCTCTCTCCCTCTCTCGTCTCTCTCCCTCTCTCTTCTCTCTCCCTCTCCGTCTCTCTCCGTCTCTCTCCCCTCTCTCTTCTCTCTCTCTCTCTTTCTCTCTCCCTCTCTCTCTCTCTCTTCTCTCTTCTCTTTCCCTCTCTCTTCTCTCTCCCCCTCTCTTTTCTCTCCCTCTCTCTTCTCTCTCCCCCTCTCTTCTCTCCCTCTCCCTCGCTCTTCTCTCTCCCCCTCTCTTCTCTCCCCCCCTCTCTTCTCTCTCCCTCTCTCTTCTCTCTCCCCCTCTCTTCTCTCTCCCCCTCTCTTCCTTCTCCCTCTCTCTTCTCTCCTTCTCTCTCCCTCTCTCTTCTCTCCTTCTCTCTCCCTCTCTCTTCTCTCCTTCTCTCTCCCCCTCTCTCCCTCTCCCCTCTCTCCCTCTCCCTCTCTTCTCTCTCTCTCTCTCTTCCTCTCCCCTCTCTCCCTCCCCCAGCTAAGGAGTTAGTGTGTAGACTGATGGAGGTGGACCAGATGCTGAGAATCACAGCTGCAGATGCTCTCTTACATGAGTGGTAAGCACACACACACACACACACACACACACACACACACACACACGCACACACACACACACACACACACACACACACACACGCACACACACACACGCGCGCACACACACACACACACACACACACAACAAACTAACTAATTGAATCGCTGCCATTCATTTGCTTATGTTTCTGTCTATCAGGATTGCTGGTAACGGGGCCTCAGAGAAGAACCTGAAGGATGGAGTGTGTGCCCAGTTTGAGAAGAACTTTGCTAAGGCCAAGTGGAAAGTAAGAATAGTACTCCCACATGTTTTTACTCAAAAGCTTCACCGTTTATTGGTCATGTGCACAGGATACAGCAAGTGTAAAACAGTAGTCCTACTGTATGTCCTCTGTTGATATTTAACCCCTGTGTTCTATATACCACATAAATTCCCATAACTTCATTACCTTGCCTGGATTAAATTGATGTTGACCATCATGATGGTGATAATGATGGTGACGACAATGAGGATTATGATGATGATGGTTATAATTATCATGATGATGATGGTGATGACAAATTATGGTGATGATGATGTGATGACGATGATGAAGATGTTGCTTCCAGAGTAGGCTGGTGGGCGGAGCTACAGTGTTTGATACCGTTCCATTTATTCCATTACAAGCAATGAGCCCGTCCTCCTGTATCTCAGCCCACCAGCCTCCTCTGGTTGTTTGTAATGATGATGGTGATGACGTATATCCAGGAGGATAGTGATGCAGTAGCAGCATGATTAACCTCCCTAACCCTCTTCTCTCCCCTGCATGTGGTTCCCAGGAACTGAAGGTACTGTGCTCACTATGAGTCTGGAGAGGGGGAGAGAGGGAGAGAGGGAGAGAGAGAGAGAGAGAGAGAGAGAGAGAGAGAGAGAGAGAGAGAGAGAGAGAGAGAGAGAGAGAGAGAGAGAGAGAGAGAGAGAGACAGAGAGACAGAGAGACAGAGAGAGAGAGAGAGAGAGAGAGAGAGAGAGAGAGAGAGAGAGACAGAGAGAGAGAGAGAGAGAGAGAGACAGAGAGACAGAGAGACAGAGAGAGAGAGAGAGAGAGAGAGAGAGAGAGAGACAGAGAGAGACAGAGAGAGAACAGTAAGACTCTCAAATACAGCAATCGTTTTCTCTCTTGTTCACTCGTTTCTCAGTAAGTTAATAACTTATCAGGTTTTTAGTGTAAAAAAATATGTTCTTCTCAATGACATACCTGGCTGAAGAAATAAGAATGCGTTCCAAATGGTACCCTATTCCCTGTGGGCCCTGGTCTAAAGTAGTGCACTATAAAGGGAATAGGGTGTCATAGGGCTCTGGTCTAAAGTAGTGCACTATATAGGGAACAGGGTACCATTTGGGACACACACTAGGAGTCTCAAAGGAGACTTATTCAGATGTACACCATCAGTGTATTTCTGTTAACTTGAGAGAGAAACAGAGAGGAAACGTGTCTGATTGGTGAGATTAAGTCTCTCTTCCCTAAGCCCCTCCCACTCCGATCCAGCCCACTGTCACTCGGCCAATCCCAGAAGAGTTCCATCCGCTCTTTCCCCCTCCTCTTCTTCGGGTGCATCTCAAGTGTTCTTCCTTTCCTTGCTTCCCTTCCTTTCCTTCATCTGCACTGATCTAGGCCTAGGAAACACAGGTTAAGTGAAAGCAAAATGGCCGAAGAACATGAAGGACATCTGCTTTTCCCTGTCCAACTCTGTTGGGATCAGTGCAGATGAAGTGTTGAGATGCAGTGATTGACTATCCAGCCCGGCCCTGTCTCAGTCTCATTCCTCTCAAGTAGTTCCTGGTTCATTGATTCATTGCTTCAGTCTCGTTGTAGAAATCACACAACCAATCACAGTCTGGCTCTGTATCTGAACTGCAGTGTTCATTACTGATATCAGTTCAGTGCTTCAATGCTAAATATTTGTCATTAGACTGTATCTCCCCATATGTTCTCCCATTATGACCAAACTGTCCATACCAGAGGTAATACTGTAAAGATGTACAGTACTGGGATGTATTGTCTGATTACATCTTTCTCTCCCCCCCCCCCCCCCCCCCCCCCCCCCCCCCCCCGGTCACCCTCCCTCCCCTCTCCCCCCTCCCTCCCTCCCTCCCCTCCCTCCCTCCCTCCCTCTCTCTTTTACAGAAAGCGATCAGAGTCACCACCTTCATGCAGCGTCTTCGTGCATCTGAGGCTGCTGCAGCCGAGGCGGCTGTGGAGGGAGGGCAGGGGGGAGGGCAGGGGGGAGGGCAGGGGGGAGGGCAGGAGGGAGGAGGAGGTGAGGTCCAGGGTGGAGGAGGAGGAGTGGGGGAGAGTAAGGAAGGAGGGGTGACACCAGGCAGCGGATCTCTAGAGGTGACGGTTGAAACCAGCCCGGAGCGGGAGGAGATGAACGGGGGAGTAGGGGTGAGGAGGGGGGAGGAGGAGGAGAGGGGAGAAGGGGTGAGTGTAGAGAGTGTAGGGAGGAGGCACCCTCTAAGCCCCTCCGTAGGGATCAACAATGTAGGGGCCACCAATGAACCACTCTCTCAGCCTCCCAGCCAATCAAATGCCAGTTCCAAACCTCCAGGGGAGGAGCCAGAGAAGCCAGCCGTGAAGAAGATGGCCACCGCGTTGGGCCAAACCAAAACAACCCCAGAGACCAAAACACTTCCTACCCCCACCGTAACCCCTGACCTCACCAAGCCCCAGGACCCCACCCCCGTCTCCGTCCCTGACCCCGCTGAGAAGAAGCGACCGCCCTCTGTCGCTCCCGAGACTCCAACGACCCAACGACGCAAGATGGCCGCCCAGCTCCACAACACTGGCCCAGGCCCTGCTGCTCCTACAGCTCCTGCTGCTGCCTCAACCCCTCCTACAGCTCCTGCTGCTGCCTCAACCCCTCCTACAGCTCCTGCTGCTGCCTCTACCCCTCCTACAGCTCCTGCTGCTGCCTCTACCCCTCCTACAGCTCCTGCTGCTGCCTCTACCCCTCCTACAGCTCCTGCTGCTGCCTCTACCCCTCCTACAGCTCCTGCTGCTGCCTCAACCCCTCCTACAGCTCCTGCTGCTGCCTCAACCCCTCCTACAGCTCCTGCTGCTGCCACAGCGCCACCCCTTGACAGGAGGCCGGCAGTGCAGGCTCCAGTGGAGGAGAAGAAGCAGGAGATGGATGATAGCAGCTGGTGTCAGACCCAGCTCCCTGAGGCTGTGGCAGAGAGGCCTGCTGGCGTGGAGGTTGGGGTGGGGGTGGGGGTGGGTGTAGGGCCCATGGGGGTAGGAGCTGGGATAGGGCTAAGAGGTGACGCGAGCCCCATCGGTAGAGACCGGAGGGCAGACAGGCACAGTGTAGAGTTCAGCATGTCCAGGGGGGAACCCAAACCGTCCGAGGGGGGCTGCAGTTACACCATAGGGTCCCTGGGAAGCTCTCCTGGTCTAGGCCGACACACCACCACATACGGCCAGGAGGTGGAGCTGGGGGGGGTACGGGGGTTCCTACTGCTCCTCTCTGTACGGCAGCGGGGGGTGGAGGAGGGATGTACGGGGGACTGGAGCATGGAGGTGTTGGGGTCAGAGGTCACGCTAGTAGTAGTGCTGACTGGCAGATGGACAGCGTGATCGAACAGATCGAGAAGCAAATGGCGGCGGTGCTGGAGAAGATCGAGGGGGACATGCCCTCTCTCCTGGAACAGATCAGTGACTGCCCCCCGCCTCCCGAACCCCCCCCGCGCCCCCCGCAGCGCACACACCTCCCCCTCCTCACGCTCCCGCTCCTCCCAACACCAACCCTCCTCCACCTCTTCCCCCCCGCCCCTCCCCACCTCCCCCAGACCCCCTCTCCCCTCCCTCCCCCACCTCAGCATCCCCCCTCCCTCCTACCCCCCTCCCTCCCCGCCCACCCACTCCCCTGGCCAGCCAATCTGCGAGCAGGAGGAGAGCGAGGGACAAAGGGGAGCGGTCCATTCTAGCCAATCCCCATCCTCCAGGCCAGGGAGGGGCCTATGAGGTGGGTGGGTGAGGGGTTTGGATCTAATGATGTTCCAATATCCACACTAGAACACCTCTTCGATTCTTTAATGTATTCTTAAATACATTGCTTCAAGTAGTATGTCACTGGATATGAGTTCGGTTTTTACATACGAACAAGTGTTTAAACTAGACACTACTACTAGATTGAGATTGTTCCAGAGTGCGAATTACGGGAGGCCCCTAAATGTCTCTAATGTAAAACGGCCCATAAGCATCAACATGTGAAGTTCATAGGAGCATGTCAAATTTGGGGTCAAATGAAAGCTAAGAGCCCCCCAAAAAAATATGAAATTAAGGCATATATACATTTTCCATCCTATAAATTAGGAATAAGCAAAGGCTTTGATTTCTGGTCAAAGAGATGGAAAAGGGGTCTTAGAAAACATCTACCAGAAAAAGTCTTAAAAGCTATTAGAAATACATCAAAACACAGTAATGTTGAAGTAAAGACACCTGCTGTATATTTAGTTTGAGACATTTTCTGCCTTCTGTAAGTTTATGAAACATTGCCTTGTGCCTTGAAATTCCGTTAACAAAAACCCACATATATAATTAAGATATTTTCTATTTTCTCTCCCTCATGAGGAGAGAGGATAATGATAGTTCACAGACGTAACAAGTAAAGGTAGACCTATCAGTTAGTTATAGTGCTTTTACTGATATACGTTTTGTTTATGAATTATCAAGTGATTAAAACTTGAAATTCCGTTACCAAATCAGTAATGGAATTTCCACAAACATTGGTAATGGAATTTCTGCAATTGAATTTTCTACCATGGGAAATCATAGTAGTCACAAACCACAGTAGGGTTCACAAGTTTGGACAGCACAGTATAGTATAGTACATTACTGTAGAGTAGAGTAGAGTAGAGTAGAGTAGAGTAGAGTAGAGTAGAGTAGAGTAGAGTAGAGTAGAGTAGAGTAGAGTATAGTATAGTAGAGTAGAGTAGAGTAGAGTAGAGTAGAGTAGAGTAGAGTACACAGTAGAGCACACTAGAGTTGAGTACACTATATTGAACTGTATTCTACTGTTCTGTTCTGTACTGAACTATACCTAACAGTACTGTATTCTACTGTGCTGTACTTTTTTTTACTTTTTTTAATGTCCAAACTTGTGAAACATAGACTTCTATGATTGGTTCAGATTTGGTCCGGTCCCATTATGAAATTCCGTTACTGCAATTCCGTTCCCAGGTGTTCCCAGTTTTTTTTTGGGGGGGGGGCATACATTTTAAGAGACAAATCAGAGTCACAGCAAATAGGACAATGGTTAAATTAGGGCAATTCAATTCCACAGCAAGACGCATCAATTAATTCAGGCTACAAGAATGTAGATCCAAAGACAATCACCGAATGTCATTCCACTTTTTGGTGTTTTGTAACAGATGTCTCTTTCCGTTCATGGAGTGGCTGGTGCAGTGCTGATGCTGGACAGGATGAGCTCTTGCTCAGGTAGCCTACTTTTTGAAGTCATTTGCTTGATAATAAGATGAAAACATCATGACTGGTTGTGTTCATGCCAAATTAAAAGTTAATACAAAAATATTTTACCGTTAAATAACATTTTTCTTAGAAACCCCCCCCCCCCCCCCTCCCGAATGTCACAGTATAATTCGCACTCTGGATTGTTCAATTCATTTGAAGAATCAGAAATGAATTGAATTAAAATTAATCTCCTGAATTGATTGGAGTGAAATGGAATTGATCCCAACCCTGATTGTAAAGCTCAACAGAGATGATTCAGTCTCTCAACAGAGATGATTCAGTCTCTCAACAGAGGTGATTCAGTCTCTCAACAGAGGTGATTCAGTCTCTCAACAAAGGTGATTTAGTCTCTCAACAGAAGTGATTCAGTCTCTCAACAGAGATGATTCAGTCTCTCAACAGAAGTGATTCAGTCTCTCAACAGAAGTGACAGGATGATGTGGAAAGTCTACTCTATACATGACTGATTCCCTCTACTCTACTCTATACATGACTGATTCCCTCTACTCTACTCTATACATGACTGATTCCCTCTACTCTACTCTATACATGACTGATTCCCTCTACTCTACTCTGTACATGACTGATTCCCTCTACTCTACTCTATACATGACTGATTCCCTCTACTCTATACATGACTGATTCCCTCTACTCTACTCTATACATGACTGATTCCCTCTACTCTACTCTATACATGACTGATTCCCTCTACTCTACTCTATACATGACTGATTCCCTCTACTCTACTCTATACATGACTGATTCCCTCTACTCTACTCTATACACATGACTGATTCCCTCTACTCTACTCTGTACATGGACTGATTCCCTCTACTCTACTCTATACATGACTGATTCCCTCTACTCTACTCTATACATGACTGATTCCCTCTACTCTACTCTATACATGACTGATTCCCTCTACTCTACTCTATACATGACTGATTCCCTCTACTCTACTCTATACATGACTGATTCCCTCTACTCTACTCTATACATGACTGATTCCCTCTACTCTATACATGACTGATTCCCTCTACTCTACTCTATACATGACTGATTCCCTCTACTCTACTCTATACAGACTGATTCCCTCTACTCTACTCTATACATGACTGATTCCTCTACTCTACTCTATACATGACTTGATTCCCTCTACTCTACTCTATACATGACTGATTCCCTCTACTCTACTCTATACATGACTGATTCCCTCTACTCTACTCTATACATGACTGATTCCCTCTACTCTACTCTATACATGACTGATTCCCTCTACTCTACTCTATACATGACTGATTCCCTCTACTCTACTCTATACATGACTGATTCCCTCTACTCTACTCTATACATGACTGATTCCCTCTACTCTACTCTATACATGACTGATTCCCTCTACTCTACTCTATACATGACTGATTCCCTCTACTCTACTCTATACATGACTGATTCCCTCTACTCTACTCTATACATGACTGATTCCCTCTACTCTACTCTATACATGACTGATTCCCTCTACTCTACTCTATACATGACTGATTCCCTCTACTCTACTCTATACATGACTGATTCCCTCTACTCTACTCTATACATGACTGATTCCCTCTACTCTACTCTATACATGACTGATTCCCTCTACTCTACTCTATACATGACTGATTCCCTCTACTCTACTCTATACATGACTGATTCCCTCTACTATACTCTATACATGACTGATTCCCTCTACTCTACTCTATACATGACTGATTCCCTCTACTCTACTCTATACATGACTGATTCCCTCTACTCTACTCTATACATGACTGATTCCCTCTACTCTACTCTATACATGACTGATTCCCTCTACTCTACTCTATACATGACTGATTCCCTCTACTCTACTCTATACATGACTGATTCCCTCTACTCTACTCTATACATGACTGATTCCCTCTACTCTACTCTATACATGACTGATTCCCTCTACTCTACTCTATACATGACTGATTCCCTCTACTCTACTCTATACATGACTGATTCCCTCTACTCTACTCTATACATGACTGATTCCCTCTACTCTACTCTATACATGACTGATTCCCTCTACTCTACTCTATACATGACTGATTCCCTCTACTATACTCTATACATGACTGATTCCCTCTACTCTACTCTATACATGACTGATTCCCTCTACTCTACTCTATACATGACTGATCCACTCTACTACTCCCATACATGATCGGATTCCCATCTACTCTCTCTATACATGACTGATTTCCCTCTACTCTACTCTATACATGACTGATTCCCTCTACTTACTCTATACATGGACTGATTCCCTCTACTCTTCTCTATACATGACTGATTCCCTCTACTCTACTCTATACATGACTGATTCCCTCTACTCTTCTCTTTACATGATGATTCCCTCTACTCTACTCTATACATGACTGATTCCCTCTACTCTACTCTATACAATGACTGATTCCCTCTACTCTACTCTATACATGACTGATTCCCTCTACTCTACTCTATACATGACTGATTCCCCTTACTCTACTCTATAATGACTGATTCCCTCTACTCTACTCTATACATGACTGATTCCCTCTACTCTAACTCTATACATGACTGATTCCCTCTACTCTACTCTATACATGACTGTTTCCCTCTACTCTACTCTATACATGACTGATTCCCTCTACTCTACTCTATACATGACTGATTCCCTCTACTCTACTCTTATACATGACTGATTCCCTCTACTCTACTCTATACATGACTGATTCCCTCTACTCTACTCTATACCATGACTGATTCCCTCTACTCTACTCTATACATGACTGATTCCCTCTACTCTACTCTATACATGACTGATTCCCTCTACTCTACTCTATACATGACTGATTCCCTCTACTCTACTCTATACATGACTGATTCCCTCTACTCTACTCTATACATGACTGATTCCCTCTACTCTACTCTATACATGACTGATTCCCTCTACTCTACTCTATACATGACTGATTCCCTCTACTCTACTCTATACATGACTGATTCCCTCTACTCTACTCTATACATGACTGATTCCCTCTACTCTACTCTATACATGACTGATTCCCTCTACTCTACTCTATACATGACTGATTCCCTCTACTCTACTCTATACATGACTGATTCCCTCTACTCTATACATGACTGATTCCCTCTACTCTACTCTATACATGACTGATTCCCTCTACTCTACTCTATACATGACTGATTCCCTCTACTCTACTCTATACATGACTGATTCCCTCTACTCTACTCTATACATGACTGATTCCCTCTACTCTACTCTATACATGACTGATTCCCTCTACTCTACTCTATACATGACTGATTCCCTCTACTCTACTCTATACATGACTGATTCCCTCTACTCTACTCTATACATGACTGATTCCCTCTACTCTACTCTATACATGACTGATTCCCTCTACTCTACTCTATACATGACTGATTCCCTCTACTCTACTCTATACATGACTGATTCCCTCTACTCTACTCTATACATGACTGATTCCCTCTACTCTACTCTATACATGACTGATTCCCTCTACTCTACTCTATACATGACTGATTCCCTCTACTCTACTCTATACATGACTGATTCCCTCTACTCTACTCTATACATGACTGATTCCCTCTACTCTACTCTATACATGACTGATTCCCTCTACTCTACTCTATACATGACTGATTCCCTCTACTCTACTCTATACATGACTGATTCCCTCTACTCTACTCTATACATGACTGATTCCCTCTACTCTACTCTATACATGACTGATTCCCTCTACTCTACTCTATACATGACTGATTCCCTCTACTCTACTCTATACATGACTGATTCCCTCTACTCTACTCTATACATGACTGATTCCCTCTACTCTACTCTATACATGACTGATTCCCTCTACTCTACTCTATACATGACTGATTCCCTCTACTCTAACTCTATACATGACTGATTCCCTCTACTCTACTCTATACATGACTGATTCCCTCTACTCTACTCTATACATGACTGATTCCCTCTACTCTACTCTATACATGACTGATTCCCTCTACTCTACTCTATACATGACTGATTCCCTCTACTCTACTCTATACATGACTGATTCCCTCTACTCTACTCTATACATGACTGATTCCCTCTACTCTACTCTATACATGACTGATTCCCTCTACTCTACTCTATACATGACTGATTCCCTCTACTCTACTCTATACATGACTGATTCCCTCTACTCTACTCTATACATGACTGATTCCCTCTACTCTACTCTATACATGACTGATTCCCTCTACTCTACTCTAATACATGACTGATTCCTCTACTCTACTCTATACATGACTGATTCCCTCTACTCTACTCTATACATGACTGATTCCCTCTACTCTACTCTATACATGACTGATTCCCCTCCCCCCCCTACTCTACTCTGTACATGACTGATTCCCTCTACTCTACTCTATACATGACTGATTTTGTTTTTTTTTCCTCTACTCTACTCTATACATGACTGATTCCCTCTACTCTACTCTATACATGACTGATTCCCTCTACTCTACTCTATACATGACTGATTCCCTCTACTCTACTCTATACATGACTGATTCCCTCTACTCTACTCTATACATGACTGATTCCCTCTACTCTACTCTATACATTTGACTGATTCCCTCTACTCTACTCTATACATGACTGATTCCCTCTACTCTACTCTATACATGACTGATTCCCTCTACTCTACTCTATACATGACTGATTCCCTCTACTCTACTCTATACATGACTGATTCCCTCTACTCTACTCTATACATGACTGATTCCCTCTACTCTACTCTATACATGACTGATTCCCTCTACTCTACTCTATACATGACTGATTCCCTATCCTCTACTCTATACATGACTGATTCCCTCTACTCTACTCTATACATGACTGATTCCCTCTACTCTACTCTATACATGACTGATTCCCTCTACTCTACTCTATACATGACTGATTCCCTCTACTCTACTCTATACATGACTGATTCCCTCTACTCTACTCTATACATGACTGATTCCCTCTAACTTACTCTATACATGACTGATTCCCTCTACTCTACTCTATACATGACTGATTCCCTCTACTCTACTCTATTACATGACTGATTCCCTCTACTCTACTCTATACATGACTGATTCCCTCTACTCTACTCTATACATGACTGATTCCCTCTACTCTACTCTATACATGACTGATTCCCTCTACTCTACTCTATACATGACTGATTCCCTCTACTCTACTCTATACATGACTGATTCCCTCTACTCTACTCTATACATGACTGATTCCCTCTACTCTACTCTATACATGACTGATTCCCTCTACTCTACTCTATACATGACTGATTCCCTCTACTCTACTCTATACATGACTGATTCCCTCCTACTCTACTCTATACATGACTGATTCCCTCTACGCTGTACTGTGACTGACTTCCCTCTACTCTACTCTAGACATGACCTGATTCCCCTCTACTCTACTCTATACATGACTGATTCCCTCTACTCTACTCTATACATGACTGATTCCCTCTACTCTACTCTATACATGACTGATTCCCTCTACTCTACTCTATACATGACTGATTCCCTCTACTCTACTCTATACATGACTGATTCCCTCTACTCTACTCTATACATGACTGATTCCCTCTACTCTACTCTATACATGACTGATTCCCTCTACTCTACTCTATACATGACTGATTCCCTCTACTCTACTCTTAACATGACTGATTCCCTCTACTCTACTCTATACATGACTGATTCCCTCTACTCTACTCTATACATGACTGATTCCCTCTACTCTACTCTATACATGACTGATTCCCTCTACTCTACTCTATACATGACTGATTCCCCTCTACTCTACTCTATACATGACTGATTCCCTCTACTCTACTCTATACATGACTGATTCCCTCTACTCTACTCTATACATGACTGATTCCCTCTACTCTACTCTATACATGACTGATTCCCTCTACTCTACTCTATACATGACTGATTCCCTCTACTCTACTCTATACATGACTGATTCCCTCTACTCTACTCTATACATGACTGATTCCCTCTACTCTACTCTATACATGACTGATTCCCTCTACTCTACTCTATACATGACTGATTCCCTCTACTCTACTCTATACATGACTGATTCCCTCTACTCTACTCTATACATGACTGATTCCCTCTACTCTACTCTATACATGACTGATTCCCTCTACTCTACTCTATACATGACTGATTCCCTCTACTCTACTCTATACATGACTGATTCCCTCTACTCTACTCTATACATGACTGATTCCCTCTACTCTACTCTATACATGACTGATTCCCTCTACTCTACTCTGTACATGACTGATTCCCTCTACTCTACTCTATACATGACTGATTCCCTCTACTCTACTCTATACATGACTGATTCCCTCTACTCTACTCTATACATGACTGATTCCCTCTACTCTACTCTATACATGACTGATTCCCTCTACTCTACTCTATACATGACTGATTCCCTCTACTCTACTCTATACATGACTGATTCCCTCTACTCTACTCTATACATGACTGATTCCCTCTACTCTACTCTATACATGACTGATTCCCTCTACTCTACTCTATACATGACTGATTCCCTCTACTCTACTCTATACATGACTGATTCCCTCTACTCTACTCTATACATGACTGATTCCCTCTACTCTACTCTATACATGACTGATTCCCTCTACTCTACTCTATACATGACTGATTCCCTCTACTCTACTCTATACATGACTGATTCCCTCTACTCTACTCTATACATGACTGATTCCCTCTACTCTACTCTATACATGACTGATTCCCTCTACTCTACTCTATACATGACTGATTCCCTCTACTCTACTCTATACATGACTGATTCCCTCTACTCTACTCTATACATGACTGATTCCCTCTACTCTACTCTATACATGACTGATTCCCTCTACTCTACTCTATACATGACTGATTCCCTCTACTCTACTCTATACATGACTGATTCCCTCTACTCTACTCTATACATGACTGATTCCCTCTACTCTACTCTATACATGACTGATTCCCTCTACTCTACTCTATACATGACTGATTCCCTCTACTCTACTCTATACATGACTGATTCCCTCTACTCTACTCTATACATGACTGATTCCCTCTACTCTACTCTATACATGACTGATTCCCTCTACTCTACTCTATACATGACTGATTCCCTCTACTCTACTCTATACATGACTGATTCCCTCTACTCTACTCTATACATGACTGATTCCCTCTACTCTACTCTATACATGACTGATTCCCTCTACTCTACTCTATACATGACTGATTCCCTCTACTCTACTCTATACATGACTGATTCCCTCTACTCTACTCTATACATGACTGATTCCCTCTACTATACTCTATACATGACTGATTCCCTCTACTCTACTCTATACATGACTGATTCCCTCTACTCTACTCTATACATGACTGATTCCCTCTACTCTACTCTATACATGACTGATTCCCTCTACTCTACTCTATACATGACTGATTCCCTCTACTCTACTCTATACATGACTGATTCCCTCTACTCTACTCTGTACATGACTGATTCCCTCTACTCTACTCTATACATGACTGATTCCCTCTACTCTACTCTGTACATGACTGATTCCCTCTACTCTACTCTATACATGACTGATTCCCTCTACTCTACTCTATACATGACTGATTCCCTCTACTCTACTCTATACATGACTGATTCCCTCTACTCTACTCTATACATGACTGATTCCCTCTACTCTACTCTATACATGACTGATTCCCTCTACTCTACTCTATACATGACTGATTCCCTCTACTCTACTCTATACATGACTGATTCCCTCTACTCTACTCTATACATGACTGATTCCCTCTACTCTACTCTATACATGACTGATTCCCTCTACTCTACACATGACTGATTCCCTCTACTCTATACATGACTGATTCCCTCTACTCTACTCTGTACATGACTGATTCCCTCTACTCTACTCTATACATGACTGATTCCCTCTACTCTACTCTGTACATGACTGATTCCCTCTACTCTACTCTATACATGACTGATTCCCTCTACTCTACTCTATACATGACTGATTCCCTCTACTCTACTCTATACATGACTGATTCCCTCTACTCTACTCTATACATGACTGATTCCCTCTACTCTACTCTATACATGACTGATTCCCTCTACTCTACTCTATACATGACTGATTCCCTCTACTCTACTCTATACATGACTGATTCCCTCTACTCTACTCTATACATGACTGATTCCCTCTACTCTACTCTGTACATGACTGATTCCCTCTACTCTACTCTATACATGACTGATTCCCTCTACTCTACTCTATACATGACTGATTCCCTCTACTCTACTCTAGTACATGACTGATTCCCTCTACTCTACTCTATACATGACTGATTCCCTCTACTCTACTCTATACATGACTGATTCCCTCTACTCTACTCTATACATGACTGATTCCCTCTACTCTATACATGACTGATTCCCTCTACTCTACTCTATACATGACTGATTCCCTCTACTCTACTCTATACATGACTGATTCCCTCTACTCTACTCTATACATGACTGATTCCCTCTACTCTACTCTATACATGACTGATTCCCTCTACTCTACTCTATACATGACTGATTCCCTCTACTCTACTCTATACATGACTGATTCCCTCTACTCTACTCTATACATGACTGATTCCCTCTACTCTACTCTATACATGACTGATTCCCTCTACTCTACTCTATACATGACTGATTCCCTCTACTCTACTCTGTACATGACTGATTCCCTCTACTCTACTCTATACATGACTGATTCCCTCTACTCTACTCTATACATGACTGATTCCCTCTACTCTACTCTATACATGACTGATTCCCTCTACTCTATACATGACTGATTCCCTCTACTCTACTCTATACATGACTGATTCCCTCTACTCTACTCTATACATGACTGATTCCCTCTACTCTACTCTATACATGACTGATTCCCTCTACTCTACTCTATACATGACTGATTCCCTCTACTCTACTCTATACATGACTGATTCCCTCTACTCTACTCTATACATGACTGATTCCCTCTACTCTACTCTATACATGACTGATTCCCTCTACTCTACTCTATACATGACTGATTCCCTCTACTCTACTCTATACATGACTGATTCCCTCTACTCTACTCTATACATGACTGATTCCCTCTACTCTATACATGACTGATTCCCTCTACTCTACTCTGTACATGACTGATTCCCTCTACTCTACTCTATACATGACTGATTCCCTCTACTCTACTCTGTACATGACTGATTCCCTCTACTCTACTCTATACATGACTGATTCCCTCTACTCTACTCTATACATGACTGATTCCCTCTACTCTACTCTATACATGACTGATTCCCTCTACTCTACTCTGTACATGACTGATTCCCTCTACTCTACTCTATACATGACTGATTCCCTCTACTCTACTCTATACATGACTGATTCCCTCTACTCTACTCTATACATGACTGATTCCCTCTACTCTACTCTATACATGACTGATTCCCTCTACTCTACTCTATACATGACTGATTCCCTCTACTCTACTCTATACATGACTGATTCCCTCTACTCTACTCTATACATGACTGATTCCCTCTACTCTACTCTATACATGACTGATTCCCTCTACTCTACTCTATACATGACTGATTCCCTCTACTCTACTCTATACATGACTGATTCCCTCTACTCTACTCTATACATGACTGATTCCCTCTACTATACTCTATACATGACTGATTCCCTCTACTCTACTCTATACATGACTGATTCCCTCTACTCTATACATGACTGATTCCCTCTACTCTACTCTATACATGACTGATTCCCTCTACTCTACTCTATACATGACTGATTCCCTCTACTCTACTCTATACATGACTGATTCCCTCTACTCTACTCTATACATGACTGATTCCCTCTACTCTACTCTATACATGACTGATTCCCTCTACTCTACTCTATACATGACTGATTCCCTCTACTCTATACATGACTGATTCCCTCTACTCTACTCTATACATGACTGATTCCCTCTACTATACTTGTTTTGTCACCTCCTTTGTTGATCCCTCCCAAACTGTAAATAAAATAAACTGAATAGATTCCTCTTTTATCATGCTCTAATCCTAAAAGGGTTATTATTAAACTAAGACCTGTCCCCTGTAGAGAGTATCTGTGTCCCAGCATGCACCCCATTCTCTATATATTGTACTACTTTTGACCAGACCCCAAGTAGTGCATTATGTAGGGCAGTATTTCCCATCTCCAGTCCTCCAGTACCCCAACAGCCCAACTCCAGTCCTCCAGTACCCCAACAGCCCAACTCCAGTCCTCCAGTACCCCAACAGCCCAACTCCAGTCCTCCAGCCCCCCCAACAGCCCAACTCCAGTCCTCCAGCCCCCCCAACAGCCCAACTCCAGTCCTCCAGTACCCCAACAGCCCAACTCCAGTCCTCCAGCCCCCCCAACAGCCCAACTCCAGTCCTCCAGTACCCCAACAGCCCAACTCCAGTCCTCCAGCCCCCCCAACAGCCCAACTCCAGTCCTCCAGTCCCCCCAACAGCCCAACTCCAGTCCTCCAGTCCCCCAACAGCCCAACTCCAGTCCTCCAGCCCCCCCCAACAGCCCAACTCCAGTCCTCCAGTACCCCAACAGCCCAACTCCAGTCCTCCAGTCCCCCCAACAGCCCAACTCCAGTCCTCCAGTCCCCCAACAGCCCAACTCCAGTCCTCCAGTCCCCCCAACAGCCCAACTCCAGTCCTCCAGCCCCCCCAACAGCCCAACTCCAGTCCTCCAGCCCCCCCAACAGCCCAACTCCAGTCCTCCAGTACCCCAACAGCCCAACTCCAGTCCTCCAGTCCCCCCAACAGCCCAACTCCAGTCCTCCAGCCCCCCCAACAGCCCAACTCCAGTCCTCCAGTCCCCCCAACAGCCCAACTCCAGTCCTCCAGTACCCCAACAGCCCAACTCCAGTCCTCCAGCCCCCCCAACAGCCCAACTCCAGTCCTCCAGCCCCCCCAACAGCCCAACTCCAGTCCTCCAGTCCCCCCAACAGCCCAACTCCAGTCCTCCAGCCCCCCCAACAGCCCAACTCCAGTCCTCCAGTCCCCCAACAGCCCAACTCCAGTCCTCCAGCCCCCCCCAACAGCCCAACTCCAGTCCTCCAGCCCCCCCAACAGCTCAACTCCAGTCCTCCAGTCCCCCAACAGCCCAACTCTAGTCCTCCAGTATCCCCAACAGCTCCCGAGTGGCGCAGCGGTCTAAGGCACTGCATCGCAGTGCTTGAGGCGTCACTACAGACCCATTGGTTCGATTCCAGGCTGTATCGCAACCGGCCGTGATTGGGAGTCCCATAGGGTGGCACACAATTGGCCCAGCATCGTCCGGGGTTTGGCCGGTGTAGGCCGTCATTGTAAATAATAATTTGTTCTTAACTGACTTGCCTAGTAAAATAAAAAACTCCAGTCCTCCAGTACCCCGAACAGCCCATATTTTAGTTGTAGCCCTAGACAAACTCACCTGATGATTAGTTGACCAGTAGAATCAGGTTTACTCAGGGGACACAACAAAAAGATGTACTGTTGGAGGTACTTGAGTACCGGAGGTGGGAAACACTGAATAGGGTATTTGAGACAGAGACTGTTTCAAATCAATCCGTTTCCCCTCAACTGTCTTGTATATTTGTCATTTTTTGGTTTCTTTAACTATTGTTCACTGAACACATGATCATGACTAGTTGGGACAGAAGAGAATGCCTGTTGGAAACAACAGGGGTGTGATGTAGATATTTAGAGACACTGACTGGCCTTGTATGTATTCACTATCTGTCCATCTGTAAGACACTGCTCTTCGACACACAAACTCTCCCAAACACTATTTTACAAGCTTTCTGTTCCTTTTCCCTTGATTTGTTGATTGGTTTTGATAATGTTGAACTTGAATGATACTGCTTTGTTCCTCTTCTTCTGATGTGAATAATATCTTTGTTTCTTTCTGGAGATTGTATTTGGTCCCCCCCTCTCTGTCTGCCTACAGAATGACCACATATTCACCATAGTGCTCTGGTCAAAGTAGGGCACTGTATAGGGGATAGGACAGGGGATAGGACAGGGGGAGGACAGGGAATAGGACAGGGGATAGGACAGGGGATAGGACAGGGGATAGGACAGGGGATAGGACAGGGGATAGGGATAGGACAGGGGATAGGACAGGGGATAGGACAGGGGATAGGACAGGGGATAGGACAGGGGATAGGACAGGGGATAGGGATAGGACAGGGGATAGGACAGGGGATAGGACAGGGGATAGGACAGGGGATAGGACAGGGGATAGGACAGGGGATAGGGATAGGACAGGGGATAGGACAGGGGATAGGACAGGGGATAGGACAGGGGATAGGACAGGGGATAGGGATAGGACAGGGGATAGGACAGGGGATAGGACAGGGGATAGGACAGGGGATAGGACAGGGGATAGGGATAGGACAGGGGATAGGACAGGGGATAGGACAGGGGATAGGACAGGGGATAGGGATAGGACAGGGGATAGGACAGGGGATAGGGATAGGACAGGGGATAGGACAGGGGATAGGACAGGGGATAGGACAGGGGATAGGACAGGGGATAGGGATAGGACAGGGAATAGGACAGGGTATAGGACAGGGTATAGGACAGGGGATAGGACAGGGGATAGGACAGGGTAACATTTGGGACGCACACTGAGTTGTGTATCAGTGTGACTGACGGAGTAGCGTTCTGCAGACTGAGTTGTGTATCAGTGTGACTGACGGAGTAGCTCAGTGTGACTGACGGAGTAGCGTTCTGCAGACTGAGTTGTGTATTAGAGTGACTGACGGAGTAGCTCAGTGTGACTGACGGAGTAGCGTCCTGCAGACTGAGTTGTGTATTAGAGTGACTGACGGAGTAGCGTTCTGCAGACTGAGTTGTGTATCAGTGTGACTGACGGAGTAGCGTTCTGCAGACTGAGTTGTGTATCAGTGTGACTGACGGAGTAGCGTTCTGTAGACTGAGTTGTGTATCAGAGTGACTGACGGAGTAGCGTTCTGCAGACTGAGTTGTGTATTAGAGTGACTGACGGAGTAGCGTTCTGCAGACTGAGTTGTGTATCAGTGTGACTGACGGAGTAGCGTTCTGTAGACTGAGTTGTGTATCAGTGTGACTGACGGAGTAGCGTTCTGTAGACTGAGTTGTGTATCAGTGTGACTGACGGAGTAGCGTTCTGCAGACTGAGTTGTGTATCAGTGTGACTGACGGAGTAGCGTTCTGTAGACTGAGTTGTGTATCAGAGTGACTGACGGAGTAGCGTTCTGCAGACTGAGTTGTGTATCAGTGTGACTGACGGAGTAGCGTCCTGCAGACTGAGTTGTGTATCAGTGTGACTGACGGAGTAGCTCAGTGTGACTGACGGAGTAGCGTTCTGTAGACTGAGTTGTGTATCAGTGTGACTGACGGAGTAGCGTCCTGCAGACTGAGTTGTGTATCAGTGTGACTGACGGAGTAGCTCAGTGTGACTGACGGAGTAGCGTTCTGTAGACTGAGTTGTGTATCAGAGTGACTGACGGAGTAGCGTTCTGCAGACTGAGTTGTGTATCAGTGTGACTGACGGAGTAGCGTTCTGTAGACTGAGTTGTGTATCAGAGTGACTGACGGAGTAGCTTTCTGCAGACTGAGTTGTGTATCAGTGTGACTGACGGAGTAGCGTCCTGCAGACTGAGTTGTGTATCAGTGTGACTGACGGAGTAGCGTTCTGCAGACTGAGTTGTGTATCAGTGTGACTGACGGAGTAGCGTTCTGCAGACTGAGTTGTGTATCAGTGTGACTGACGGAGTAGCGTCCTGCAGACTGAGTTGTGTATCAGTGTGACTGACGGAGTAGCGTCCTGTTGACTCGTCTGGGTTGGTTTTCTCCTTCAGACCCTCTCAGATGTTGGCCTGTCACCTGTCCTTATTCTTATAAGGTCTGTCTGTCTGTCTTTCAATAAAAAGTCCAGAACTAAATTTGTTGTGAGGCTGTGGCTCTCTGATTCGTATACGCATTAATGCGCAAACACACATGCACACCATTTTTTAATGGGCACCAGAAATCCACAATAGATCATTTGACATCTATAGTAGCTATAAAGATAAGGATCCTTTCAAGACTGCAGTTATAGAGAATAGTATATGTTTACATACATGCCTGTAAAAGCCTGTTGTTTGACCCCTAGCCTACACAGGGTGATCGGCCCAGAGAGGTTCTGATGTTTGACCTAGCCTACACAGGGTGATCGGCCCAGAGAGGTTCTGATCTATGCGCTAGTGAAGGGTGCAAACAGAGGAAGAGTCGGCTTTTTAAGTTGCAAAAATCAAAATGACATATTTAATGTTCACAGAATGTCACTCGGCCAGTTACAGAAAGGGGAAACAAAATCCAAGCCCGGTTCAGAGCACTTCACTTACAAACCAAAGGTCCTTTAGATAATCACCAAATTAAATAGTCTCTTTTGTGGCTAAACGTGTTTTTGTCTTGCGCCGACGGGAATCACTTTGTCCTCTTCTGTTCCTCTATCCCTCCTTCTACCCCCCCCCCCCCCCCCCCCCCCCCCCCCTCCGGAGTGGCACCGCCCCTCTGACTCCCATTGGCCCCCACACCTCTGGATGGTTCAAAATAGCTTTGGGAACCCTTCATTTGACCAATATACAGTGTACTGTATAGTCTATTGACCAGAGGAGGCTGGTGGGAGGAGCTATAGGAGGACGGGCTCATTGTAATGGCTGGAACGGAATAAAAACAACAAACATGTGGTTTCCATATAGTTCATGTTTGACTCCGTTCCATTAATTCCATTCCAGCCATTACAATGAGCCCGACCTCCTATAGCTCCTCCCACCAGCCTCCTCTGCTATTGACAAGGCTGAGGGAGGCGAGCCGGACGCTCCCACAGAGCCCTTTTAGCTCTTTCTAAATACACCTTGCATGCAATACAGTTTTGGAAACATATGGAACTTAACTTTCATATCAGCAAGAAATCCTTTTCAAAAAACAAAAGGTTAAATTACTACACACCTTTTATTGGGTTAGTGTTCCCACCCGGCCATGCTAGTTTAGGGAAGAAAGACTGGTCCCCCGTGGGAATCGAACCCACAACCCTGGCGTTGCAAGTGCCATGCTCTACCAACTGAGCTACACGGGACTACATGGGACTATCTAGCGTGCTCCGAACGCCTGTGTGTAAGCTAACTGGAGAGGAAGTGCAGTTCGGCAACTGGATCTATGCTAAACTGCTACAGCAGAGGAGGCTGGTGGGGGGAGCTATAGGAGGACGGGCTCATTGTAATGGCTGGAATGGAATCAACGGAACGGAGTCTAACATGTGATTTCCATATGTTTGATGTGTTTGATATCATTCCATTCCAGCCATTACAATGAGCCCGTCCTCCTATAGCTCCTCCCACCAGCCCCCTCTGTGCTACAGCCAGTGGCAACCCACCTGTTTAGCAAAACATTATTATTATTATTTTTTTTTAAATAAAACAAATGCCTGTTTTGCATGTTATTTTGGCATCGATTTGTGTTACATATATTTTTATTTATTTTTTATTTTTTATTTAACCTTTATTTAACCAGGTAAGCCAGTTGAGAACAAGTTCTCATTTACAACTGTGACCTGGCCAAGATAAAGCAAAGCTGTGCGATAAACAACAACAACACAGAGTTACACATGGAATAAACAAAACGTACAGTCAATAACACAATAGAAAATATATATACAGTGTGTGCAAATGTAGCAAGTTATGGAGGTAAGGCAATAAATAGGCTATAGTGCAAAATAATTACAATTTAGTATTAACACTGGAGTGATATATGTCAGTTTGTAAACAATGTAAAATAAAATAAATCATTGAGTTAATAAAGCAGCATACAAACATAGTCTGCGGTGGAGGGGCAGCCAGCTCAGAGCTTTCTGCGGTGGAGGGGCAGCCAGCTCAGAGCTTTCTGCGGTGGTGGGGCAGCCAGCTCAGAGCTTTCTGCGGTGGTGGGGCAGCCAGCTCAGAGCTTTCTGCGGTGGTGGGGCAGCCAGCTCAGAGCTTTCTGCGGTGGAGGGGCAGCCAGCTCAGAGCTTTCTGCGGTGGAGGGGCAGCCAGCTCAGTGCTTTCTGCAGTGGAGGGGCAGCCAGCTCAGAGCTTTCTGCGGTGGAGGGGCAGCCAGCGAAAGCACAGAGTGTAGGCGTTGGTAATCTTCTCTAGTTGCGCCGTGATTGGCTCAGTGTTCTGTCACTCATGTGGACAATACGACACCACAGAATCTACCGGGAGATGCTGCGTTCAAAACAACTGGGAACTTGGAAATCTCTGACTTCCGACTTCAGTGCATTCAAGACAACTGGGAACTAGAAAAAAAATTACTTAAATAGTTTTGAACGGTCATCCAACTCTGAGTTCCATATCAGGAACTCAGGCCTCTTTCTAGAGCGCCGACTTTCCTGAGTCATTTTTTCCGAGTTCCCAGTTGTCTTGAACGCACCAAGAGTTTGGCAGTTCAAGCCCCCCTCTTGGGTGCAGCCATAGATTTACATTAGAAGTGACCATCCAAGAAGGCTCAAGGTCATTGGCCACAGATAAAATGACGTCAAATCACGTTATATCTACCATAGCTTTGATTGGACTGATCATGTCAACATCATACTGTATCTTAGCTAGCTAGCTAGACAAGCAGTCATCATCATGAATTAAGTTGACAATCTACTGGCAAATCCTTTTCAATCCTTGTCATATGAAGAGAACTGATCGATCAAACGTATCGGTGCTCATCGGCCATTGGACATAAACATTACACAACAAGTTGGAAATCACAAATTCAACAATGGTGTGGTTTGGAAGGAATCAGTGGCTAACTGCAAGCGTTGAAAACCAATCACTATTTTGCTTCCCCTGCCTGGTATTTGGTGTGTGGTAATTACAAATAATTTGTAGATGGCAAATTGACCGCAAGAAGCCCGAACAGATATAATGTTTGAATAAAACATTAATCATTTGAAACATTGCTTACATTTGTATACAATCACATGTTTCTCTCTATTATGCGTGGGAATACATGGGAACAGATTTATTCAATAAAAATCACTTAGAGCTGATTTGCATTTCCTGCTGTTTAATCTATTATGTCCAACATATTTTTTTACTCAGAAAACTTTGGGGGGAATAAAACCACCTGCGGGACAAATTCAGCGCCTGGCCGCCAGTTGGGGAACCCTGTCATAGGCCTAATAACATACTTGAAATGGTAGGTTCACCATGTCTCTCTCTCTCTCTGTTTATTTTTATTTATTTATTTTATTTCACCTTTATTTAACCAGGTAAGCCAGTGGAGAACAAGTTCTCATTTACAACTGCGACCTGGCCAAGATAAAGCAAAGCAGTGCGATTAAAAACAACAACACAGAGTTACACATGGGATAAACAAAACATAAAGTCAAAAATACAACAGAAAATCTATATAAAGTGTGTGCAAATGTAGTAAGTTATGGAGGTAAGGCAATAAATAGGCCATAGTGCAAAATAATTACAATTAGTGTTAACACTGGAGTGATAGATGTGCAAGAGATGATGTGCAAATAGAGATACTGGGGTGCAAATGAGCAAAATAAATAACAATGTAAATAACAATATGGGGATGAGGTAGTTGGGTGGGCTAATTTCAGATGGGCTGTGTACAGGTGCAGTGATCGGTAAGGTGCTCTGACAACTGATGCTTAAAGTTAGTGAGGGAGATAAGAGTCTCCAGCTTCAGAGATTTTTGCAGTTCGTTCCAGTCATTTGCAGCAGAGAACTGGAAGGAATGGCGGCCAAAGGAGGTGTTGGCTTTGGGGATGACCAGTGAGATATACCTGCTGGAGCGCATACTACGGGTGGGTGTTTCTATGGTGACCAATGAGCTAAGATAAGGCGGGGATTTGCCTAGCAGTGATTTATAGATGACCTGGAGCCAGTGAGTTTGGCGACGAATTTGTAGTGAGGACCAGCCAACGAGAGCGTACAGGTCACAGTGGTGGGTAGTATATGGGGCTTTGGAGACAAAACGGACTCTGTGGTGACTTTAACAAGAGTAAAGTTAAGGCCTCAACATTTTGCTGAATTTATCTGAACTAACATCTATCTGAATTTCTGTCGGTGTCCATTTTGAAAGGTCTTCCTCATCGCAGCTTGTTTGTTCACTAGCTCATACAGTGGGGGAAAAAAAGTATTTAGTCAGCCACCAATTGTGCAAGTTCTCCCACTTAAAAAGATGAGAGAGGCCTGTAATTTTCATCATAGGTACACGTCAACTATGACAGACAAATTGAGGAAAAAATATCCAGAAAATCACATTGTAGGATTTTTAATGAATTTATTTGCAAATTATGGTGGAAAATAAGTATTTGGTCACCTACAAACAAGCAAGATTTCTGGCTCTCACAGACCTGTAACTTCTTCTTTAAGAGGCTCCTCTGTCCTCCACTCGTTACCTGTATTAATGGCACCTGTTTGAACTTGTTATCAGTATAAAAGACACCTGTCCACAACCTCAAACAGTCACACTCCAAACTCCACTATGGCCAAGACCAAAGAGCTGTCAAAGGACACCAGAAACAAAATTGTAGACCTGCACCAGGCTGGGAAGACTGAATCTGCAATAGGTAAGCAGCTTGGTTTGAAGAAATCAACTGTGGGAGCAATTATTAGGAAATGGAAGACATACAAGACCACTGATAATCTCCCTCGATCTGGGGCTCCACGCAAGATCTCACCCCGTGGGGTCAAAATGATCACAAGAACGGTGAGCAAAAATCCCAGAACCACACGGGTGGACCTAGTGAATGACCTGCAGAGAGCTGGGACCAAAGTAACAAAGCCTACCATCAGTAACATACTACTCCGCCAGGGACTCAAATACTGCAGTGCCAGACGTGTCCCCCTGCTTAAGCCAGTACATGTCCAGGCCCGTCTGAAGTTTGCTAGAGTGCATTTGGATGATCCAGAAGAGGATTGGGAGAATGTCATATGGTCAGATGAAACCAAAATAGAACTTTTTGGTAAAAACTCAACTCGTCGTGTTTGGAGGACAAAGAATGCTGAGTTGCATCCAAAGAACACCATACCTACTGTGAAGCATGGGGGTGGAAACATCATGCTTTGGGGCTGTTTTTCTGCAAAGGGACCAGGACGACTGATCCGTGTAAAGGAAAGAATGAATGGGGCCATGTATCGTGAGATTTTGAGTGAAAACCTCCTTCCATCAGCAAGGGCATTGAAGATGAAACGTGGCTGGGTCTTTCAGCATGACAATGATCCCAAACACACCGCCCGGGCAACGAAGGAGTGGCTTCGTAAGAAGCATTTCAAGGTCCTGGAGTGGCCTAGCCAGTCTCCAGATCTCAACCCCATAGAAAATCTTTGGAGGGAGTTGAAAGTCTGTGTTGCCCAGCGACAGCCCCAAAACATCATTGCTCTAGAGGAGATCTGCATGGAGGAATGGGCCAAAATACCAGCAACAGTGTGTGAAAACCTTGTGAAGACTTACAGAAAACGTTTGACCTGTGTCATTGCCAACAAAGGGTATAAAACAAAGTATTGAGAAACTTTTGTTATTGACCAAATACTTATTTTCCACCATAATTTGCAAATAAATTCATAAAAAATCCTACAATGTGATTTTCTGGATTTTTTTTCTCATTTTGTCTGTCATAGTTGACGTGTACCTATGATGAAAATTACAGGCCCCTCTCATCTATTTAAGTGGGAGAACTTGCACAATTGGTGGCTGACTAAATACTTTTTTTCCCCACTGTACTTATACAGTGGCTTGCAAAAGTATTCACCCCCTTGGCATTTTTCCTATTTTGTTGCCTTACAACCTGGAATTAAAATGGATTTTTGGGGGGCTTGTATCATTTGATTTACACAACATGCCGACCACTTTGAAGATGCAAAATATTTTTTGGGGTGAAACAAACAAGAAATAAGACAAAAAAACTGAAAGCTTGAGCGTGCATAACTATTCACCCCCCCCAAAGTCAATACTTTGTAGAGCCACCTTTTGCAGCAATTACAGCTGCAAGTCTCATGGGGTATGTCTCTATAAGCTTGGCACATCTAGCCACTGGGATTTTCTTCCCATTCTTCAAGGCAAAACTGCTCCAGCTCCTTCAAGTTGGATGGGTTCCGCTGGTGTACAGCAATCTTTAAGTCATACCACAGATTCTCAATTGGATTGAGGTCTGGGCTTTGACTAGGCCATTCCAAGACATTTAAATGTTTCCCCTTAAACCACTCAAGTGTTGCTTTAGCAGTATGCTTAGGGTCATTGTCCTGCTGGAAGGTGAACCTCCATCCCAGTCTCAAATCTCTGGAAGACTGAAACAGGTTGCCCTCAAGAATTCACTGTATTTAGTGGCACCATCATTCCTTCAATTCTGACCAGTTTCCCAGTCCCTGCCGATGAAAAACATCCCCACAGCATGATGCTTCCACCACCATTCTTCACTGTGGGGATGGTGTTCTCAGGGTGATGAGAGGTGTTGGGTTTGTGCCAGACGTAGCGTTTTCCTTGATGGCCAAAAAGCTCAATTTTAGTCTCATCTGACCAGAGTACTGTTTGGGGAGTCTCACACATGCCTTTTGGCGAACACAAAATGTGTTTGCTTATTTTTTTCTTTAAGCAATGGCTTTTTTCTGGCCACTCTTCCGTAAAGCCCAGCTCTGTGGAGTGTACGGCTTAAAGTGGTCCTATGGACAGATACTCCAATCTCCGCTGTGGAGCTTTGCAGCTCCTTCAGGGTTATCTTTGGTCTCTTTGTTGCCTCTGATTAATGCCCTCCTTGCCTGGTCCATGAGTTTTGGTGGGTGGCCCTCTCTTGGCAGGTTTGTTGTGGTGCCATATTCTTCCATTTTTTAATAATGGATTTAATGGTGCTCCGTGGGATGTTCAAAGTTTCTGATATTTTTTTATAACCCAACCCTGATCTGTACTTCTCCACAACTTTCCCCCTGACCTGTTTGGAGAGCTCCTTGGTCTTCATGGTGCCTCTTGGTTGGTGGTGCCCCTTGCTTAGTGGTGTTGCAGACTCTGGGGCCTTTCAGAACAGGTGTATATATACTGAGATCATGTGACACATAAATAAAGTCCACCTGTGTGCAATCTAACTAACTAATTAGATTCTAACTAATTCTGCGACTTCTGAAGGTAATTGGTTGCACCAGATCTTATTTAGGGGCTTCATAGCAAAGGGGGTGAATACATATGCACGCACCACTTTTCTGTAATTAGTTTTTTTCACTTCACCAATTTGGACTATTTTGTGTATGTCCATTACATGAAACCCCCCCCCCCCCCCCCCCCCCCAAAAAAAAACAAAAAAAACAATGTAAATTACAGGTTGTAATGCAACAAAATAGGAAAAACGCGGATCAATAATTTACTAAGTGTTAATGATATAAGAACAAACTTTACATAAATGTCATAATGTTTGTGATGTGGTTCAAAAGTCAAAACTCAGATCAGCTGTTCTTATCGAGTTACACAAAAGGAGTCAGTAGAAACCATATTTATTTAAAACAAGCCATATCAGCTATGGTTTTTAAAAAGGCCGTGAATGAGGCTGAATGAACTGTTTCGCTGCCAGACGAGGCTCCGCTGATCTCTAAGGTGGTAAGGATTCACTCCATGGTGCTGAAAGGAAAGCTCCGCTGTCGGGACATTTATGGTCCTAACACTAGCTCTATGTAGGCCCTAACAGTTTGTGGGCATCGTTTGTCACCGTTATAGTGCAATTAATGTATTGTTTAGTGTTGTGTTGTGGCTTTGCTGGCCCCAACAAGATCTTGCCCCACCAAGATTTACTAAAATCGCCACTGGCTACAGTAAGTGTATATTTATTATTTGAAAGATTCTTTCTCACTGACATTAAAGATAGGCATATCAGCATCTGTTTGGAAAACCGGTTTGAAAGCGATGATTATTAACGTTTCTATACATTAAAACATTAAAACACAGCGTCGGAATTGTAGTTCACACAGAGATCTAAATATGGAGAAGAAGGGTTTTGGAGAGCTACATAATTATAATAGGTGATACAGTGCATTCGGAAGTATTCAGACCCCTTCCTTTTTTCCACATTTTGTTACGTTACAGCCTTATTCTAAAATGTATTAATTATTTTTTTTCCTCATCAATCTACACACAATACCCCATAATGACAAAGCAAAAACAGGTTTTGAGAAATGTTTGCAAATGTATAAAAAATAAAAAACAAAAATACCTTATTTACATAAGTATTCAGACCCTTTGCAATCAGACTCGAAATTGAGCTCAGGTGCATCCTGTTTCCATTGATCAACCTTGAGATGTTTCTACAACTTGATTGGAGTCCACCTGTGGTAAATTCAATTGATTGGACATGATTTGGAAAGGCACCCACCTGTCTATATAAGGTCCCACAGTTGACAGTGCATGTCAGAGCAAAAACCAAGTCATGAGGTCGAAGGAATTGTCCGTAGAGCTCCGAGACAGGATTGTGTCGAGGCACAGATCTGAGGAAGGGTACCAAAAACTTTCTTCATTGAAGGTCCCCAAGAACACAGTGGCCTTCATCATTCTTAAATGGAAGAAGTTTGGAACCACCAAGAATCTTCTTAGAGCTGGCCGCCCGGCCAAACTGATCAATCGGGGGAGATGGGCCTTGGTCAGGGAGGTCACCCTGACAAAGCTCTCAGAGTTCCTCTGTGGATATGGGAGAACCTTCCAGAAGAACAACCATCCCTGCAGCACTCCACCAATCAGGCCTTTATGGTAGAGTGGTCAGACGGAAGCCACTCCTCAGTAAAAGGCACATGACAGCCCGCTTGGAGTTTGCCAAAAGGACTCTCAGACCATGAGAAACAAGATTCTCTGGTCTGATGAAACCAAGATTCAACTAATTGGCCTGAATGCCAAGCGTCACATCTGGAGGAAACCTGGCAACATCCCTACGGCGAAGCATGGTGGGGATGTTTTTCAGCAGCAGGGACTGGGAGACTAGTCAGGATCGAGGGAAAGATGAATGGCGCAAAGTACAGCGAGATCCTTGATGAAAACCTGCTCCAGAGCAGATCCTTGATGAAAACCTGCTCCAGAGTGCTCAGGACCTCAGACTGGGGCGAAGGTTCACCTTCCAACAGGACAACGACCCTAAACACACAGCCAAGACAATGCAGGAGTGGCTTCGAGACAAGTCTCTGAATGTCCTTGAGTGGCCCAGCCAGAGCCCGGAATTGAACCCGATCTAACATCTCTGGAGAGACCTGAAAATAGCTGTACAGCGACGCTCCCTATCCAACCTGACAGAGCTTGAGAGGATCTGCAGAGAAGAATGGGAGAAACTCCCCAAATACAGGTGTGCCAAGCTTGTAGCGTCATACCCAAGAAGACTCGAGGCTGTAATCGCTGCCAAAGGTGCTTCAACAAAGTACTGAGTAAAGGGTCTGAATATTTATGTAAATGTGATATTTCCGTTTTTTTTTTTTATATACATTTGCAAAGAATTCTAAAAACCTGTTTTTGCTTTGTCATTATGGGGTATTGTGGGTAGATTGATGAGGGGGAAAAACAATTTATTCCATTTTAGAATAATGCTGTAAAGTAACAAAATGTGGAAAGTCAAGGGGTCTGAAAACTTTCCGAATGCACTGTATATACCTAGCTGTGTGTTATATATATCTCGCCTCCAGGGGACGCTGCAGAAGTTATGGTACAGTCTGACTACTTTCCGAATCATGACAACTCTGATGTAAACAGGACGTTTCGGTAGGCTCCGATTTAATAAATACAGATAATTTGTTCATTGGACATGGTCGGATATTTTTTTGTTGATTAAATTAATTATGCGAGAAATGGCGGTGGAAACGCCCTTATGCGCAAATATTGATATAAAATCCATCACATCGAAGTAAACTTGGAGTCACATGATGATATGACGTGTGGTCCTCCCACTACAACTCCGGAAAGCATGCAGTTTCTTAGGCTACAGATGAAATAACTTACGATAAACTTCACAGGGTGGGGAAAGTGCACGGTGATCTTGATGCGCCTTTCCAATAAATATCGAGGGTCTGATTCTGGTGACATGATGATCGATGCTTGACTGCCATTTGACAAATAAAAATATCCTCGCTCTTATCCATAATAACCTCATTGTGTAGACTAGGCTTCCCGCACAGCCTTGAGCTGTTGGCTGGAGTGCACGTTAGGGTGACCACATTTAAAATACCCAAATGCGGGACAACAGGATGATTTTGCGGGACATTCGCGGAACAGTGTAACCTACATGAATAAAAACATCCCCTCGAAGAGCAATACAAATGTAAATGACGTCATGATTTCTCAAAGTTTGTACCGACAGATATGGAATGTCATTATAGAATATGCATTAAATGCATTCTCCAATTGCAAAGTCTGCCTATTGTCTCAATACAATTTTTTATGTTTAATACCTTCAAACACCAAATTAGGCATTCCTAACTCAAAAATAGCCTATGGCATCATCACTGTCAATCGTGAATGATAATTTTTCACGTTTTACCAGTGAAATGTCCAAACTGCGTCTGCACTCTGCATGCCAATCATTTGATCTCAATCAGTTTCGTGGGAATAGCCTATGCATTTAGATCTTCTTGAATTACTGTTTCCTGAGCAAATTATAGCAGATGGTGTTAATAAACTATATAGCCTGTTGAGTTTTTTTTTATTATTAAAATGAGGTGGTGTTGTTGGTGTAACAGTAACGTTATACTATCATTGTGATCTTCCAAGACATTGATTCAGCTTTGATCTAACTTTACTAAACGATCAGCATTGTGAGAAGTGGCGCTCCGGTGTGCTCCGGCATCACTACACCCCTGCAGTCTGTTGCACCGACCGCGCAATTGAAGCGTAGCCTACTCATGATGCAGAAACCAGAAAATCTGAAAATCTCGTAATATTTAGCCAAGGAAACATTTCTGGTCGGTCTCAGGGAATGTAAAACAGTTAGGATGGGAGTCTTTTAAAACGGGAGTGAAGTAGCAGCAAATATGTTGAATGAGCAACTAATGAGAATGGAGATCCTCACAAGTTGGGGGTACTGTCACGCCCTGATCTAGAGAACTCTTGTTGGTTGGGTCAGGGTGTGAGTTTCAGTTTGAGATCTATGTGATTATATTCTATGTTTGAGATCTAGTATGTGTATGTCTAGGTTTGGCCGGGTGTGAGTCCCAATCAGAGGCAGCTGTCGCTCGTTGTCTCTGATTGGGGATCATACTTAGGTAGCCTGGTTGCCTACCTTGGTTGTGTTCCAGTTCGGCGTGTTGTGTGTATAGCCCGTAGGACTTCACGTTTTCGTTGGTTTGGCAAGTGTTTATTCGTCTTAATAAACATGTACGCATACCACGCTGCACCTTGGTCTGACCCGTCTCTCAACGATCGTGACAGCCTGACCGTCCTCTCCAAGTTTAGCTCGAATTTAGACCGAAAGGATTTGAGAAGTATGATTGGTTCATGATAGTCCCATGACATTGGCCTACATCTCGTCTTGCGCTGAGCAGGATATCAGATCTCAACAACGATTGTAGTGTTTAACATCACCAGTAGGTAGGCTACCACATCCTTATGATATATTTTCATAAGCGCAAGGTGACAGCAAGAGACAGGTTGGAATGCATGATTGAAATACGGGACAAATCTACCTTTTTTTCCTAAATTGGTGGTATTTGAATTTGTTAATAAATTGCGGGACTTGATTGTTTGGTTTTGCGGGACAAAGGGCCTAAATGCAATCTGGGACATGTGGGCATGTGCTGAAACCAGAGTAGGAACCTTTGCTATTTAAACACAACAGTTAGTTTTGTCACAATCGGTAGAATTGAAAATGTGACGGAAACACATTGAACTTCAGATTTTGATTCAGTACATGAAAAAGAACATTTTCCTGGGCACTAGATCATCGGGCACTGATTTTTTTTTTTTTAAAAAATCTGCAACAAGTCAGTTTGGTGCAGATTTTAAAATATTAGCATGAAAATCTGTCGCCAATCGGATGGAAACCTAGATACTGACTATACATATCGCACTGTATCTGCTGGCTGTTGGCTAGCTAGAGTACGTATGTCAAGACCAGAGTAGGGACATTCGCTATTTAACGCAACAGTTTGTGTGGCAACACTATCTGAGTTGAAAATGTGATGGAAACACAGCTAATTTTCCCCAAACATCCGTCACCCCCTGACCTCGGACCCCCTCTAGCGGTGGGAGGACTGAATCACCTCGAGCTCAACATTTAAATGGACTGAAAAATAACGGTACGTTTTGTGACTAACGACACCTTTTAGCTAGCTGACCACCGATTTTCAGTGCAATTTATGTAAGTTAAGTTAGGTTTTGAGAGTTTTCAAAAGTTATATGTACACATTTTGTGGAACACACTGCATATTGTAAAATTCGACTGCGCGACAGACCACACCTAATTTAATATCCAACTTTTTACCTCTGAAATATAGTTACCGGATTTTCTAATGTTGCTATCTTAGTTGCTAAATGTTGATGGAACTGCTAAGTAAGCAAAAAGGAAAGAAATTGTAAGTGTTAGATAATACAAATCACGAAAACAGCTGCATGTTGTCAAGCTTTACCGTATCAAAATTGGAGTCCTCTGACGGAGGCGTTTTGCACAATCTGCAAAAATGTATTTTGAACTTTGAACCATGAACTTTTCGACACCTATCACTGTTGGTTATATTTCATCTTACAACAGCTACATAGAGGCAGTATTTAGTTAAATGGTACAATGTATGCATCAATATTACACTAATTGGGACACTAATTTTCATTACAGATAACATCAAACAAAAAACGTGGGTACACTTTCAGTTATTGTGAAAACTTTCATCACCTTTCAATGCCTTAGCTTTGAAATGTAAATGTTTATACATATTCAGATTGAGTTATCTTTCTAAAATGTGTATAGTATGCCAAGTTATTTAGCTACATGTATTAACACCACAGCATGGAGAAAGTCAAGAGGAAGCAGTGGAGTGAGGTGGACATGTTCCATGCCATGGAGGACTGTGGGGCAGGGATGGCTATCCGCCAGGCTGCCAAGGTTAGGCATCTTTTGTTTTTAGGAGATTACCATGTGAATTTTATCTGCTAGTAACAGTTTTCTTTTCTTATCTACCAAGGTGCATGGTGTACCTCGGCAGACCCTGGCGGACAGGCTGAGCGGCCGGGTGACCCATGGTTGTCGCAGTGGACCACCCACATTGCTTGCACCAGAGGATGAAAAGTCTCTGGTGCAGTACTGTATCTACTGCGCCAGCCATGGGTTCCCCTTCACCAGACAGAGGCTGATGAAATACGCAGACAAAATCCGCAGGTATTTGGTGTTCTATGTGTTTATGTATGTAGAATGCTGGACTGACTGTTATCAATGTGTGTGATGTAAATGTGGATGTGTATGGTGATGCCAAAACAAACATTTTCATCCTGGATGGACAATTATATATTCTATTGTAGGTTTCGGCACCCAGGGGAAACAATCCCACCACTGGGGAAGAGGTGGTGGGAAATGTTCAGGAGGAGGCACAAGAACCTAAGCATGAGGAGGCCGGACACCCTGGACAGGGGGAGAGCTGAGTGTGCCACACGTCTGACGATGGACACCTTCTTCACTTCTTATGAGAAGCACTTGGAGGAGAGTGGGTTGAGGGAGAAACCCAGACAAATCTATAACTGCGATGAGTCTGGGTTTCGTAGCGACCAGAGCAGGCACAAAGTGCTGGCTCCCCGGGGCGCAAAACACGTGTACCAGCAGGCTCCGGGGACCAAGGAGCACATCACAGTGCTGGCCTGCTTCAATGCAACTGGGGAGGACATCCCCCCCCCCGTTTATCATCTACCCCAAGTGTTTCCCCGGTGGCCACTACACACTGGGAGGCCCCCCCCAAGCCTTGTATGGACGGTCAAGCAGTGGCTACATTGACGGGGACCTGTTCAGGAAGTGGTTTCAGCACTTCATTAAGTATGCAGTGAAAGAGCGCCCTCTCCTTCTCCTCTTTGATGGGCACAAGAGCCACATGGACCCGGAGGTGCTCGCGGTGGCACTAAGGGAAGGGGTTATACTACTTTGTCTCCCACCACACTGCACCCACGTCCTGCAGCCGCTGGACGTGGCATACTTTGGCCCTTTTAAAGGCTGAGTTCTCCAAGGTAGCTGGAGACCTTAGCCATTTTGACCACTCCTACAAGGTAAACAAATCAGAATTTGCCAGAGTACTACCCGTACCAGCGACGCAAGGACATAAGCTATGTGGTGGAAGGGTTTAAGAAGTGTGGCCTCTTCCCTTTTGACCCTTCAGCCATTGATGGGTCCTGTTTAATGCCGTCTCGGACCCTACCGGGTCCCAACACCGCCTCTACTGGAACCAGCAGCAATGTGCCATCCATCAGCACCTCCTCCCCAGCGACCACAGGAGGACCCTCAGCCCCTGCTCCAGTCCAAGCCCCTGCTCCAGTCCTATCCCTAGCTCTAGAAGAGCACCCCCTAATAGAGGGGGGGCTGATAGCGAAGGACCTGGGGCACATCCTTACTGTCCTGAAGTATCGGCTGGACCGATACAGAAGACTCCCTGTGGTCGCCACATGCCTCACCGGGGAGGAATACACGCGCCAGTGGCAGGAGAGGGGTGAGAAGGAGAGGGCCGGGGCAGAGGAGAAAGAGCGTCGGGCAGCCCTCAGAACACAGAGGGCACAGGAGAGGGCTGCCATGGATGAGACCATTGACGCCATCGCCTCTGCTGGACCCCCTGCTGGAACCACTCCTGACAGCTGCATCACCACTGCCAGTGCCTCCCAGTGTGCAACACCTGTAGGAGCCGCCGGAGTCCCCAGCTGCAGAAGAAGGCCACATGCCTACTCCCCTGGCCACACCATCGTCGGCCCCTCAACCCCACCATTACAAACACCAGCTCCTCCAAGCCATCGTCGGCGGTTTTGCACACCACCCCCCATGTCTGTCACCACCAACACGGCCTCCTCTGGACCAACTGCCTCCTCCGTCTCCCCTGGTCACACCACCATAGCAGCCTCGTCTGATGTCCCTGCCCCCTGCAATTTGAATACCACCACCTCCACAGGTAAACACATGTTAAATTACGAAAAAATGACACTTTGTTATCTGTTTTATAAAACAGCAATGTAAAAAATATATATCTTTATATATCTACAGTAAATAGCACCAGCCCTCAAGTCATCTCCGCCTCCTCCAAAACCTCTGCAGCGTCCTCCAGAGGTATTGATGTAAAAAAGTTGAAAAGGGTTTTCATGCAACATGCTCTAACACCACTTTTTCTCAAACTGCAGCACAGAAAAGGAAGAGAAAAGCTACACCGGTCACATCTGTCACACCACCCATGGCACCACTCTCAGGTACTTCATAATCTGTTTTTCTCGCTCTCTCAGTTGTATCAATTACTATTGTTGTTGAAGAACTTCTACATTTTACAAAACCATATTAATCAATTTGTATTATTTTATTTTTTATAAAAGAAGACACCACCTGCTGTGCTCGCTGCGGGGAGCGTGATCCGCCTGCAAGCTCCTCTCAGGAGTGTAGATCCGAGGTGCCGTGGGGGTGTGCTGTGACTTCTGTCAGCACTGGTTCCACTGCAGGTGTGTGCAGTGGGATCCGGAGGTAGCGGTGGAGCTGGATTTTTATTGTGATTTTTGTGACAATATAGGGATGGAGGTCGAGATTTAATTGTTTTGTTTGTGTTCATATGAAATTATTTATTTGTTCAAAAAAATAAATGTCTAAAATATAATATATATATATATATATAGAACCCATCTTGTGTATTTCTTCCTTTACTTTCCAAGTGCACCTCTGCAACACAAACTCCAACAGTGTTTTCATTGTTTTATGTTAATGCACATAACTGAAATTAAAGTGTATTTGATGTAAATTATTAATACTCATATTTAATTTGGTTACAACACTGAATATGTTGGTGAAGAACCATTTATGAGTCCACAAGAGGGCGCACCGGGCTACGCAATGAAAAGTTGACAGGCAAGTCATTATTTTTTACCTGAAGACTAGCCAACTATCTAGTAAACACTTCGGGTACGTGGTTGGTGTCTCTTTTTTCAACAAAATTAAACGGATATATCTTGTAATTGAACAAAATAGTAAGGTGGCCAATAACTGGGGGCCGATAATACGGGACGTATTTTTTTGCTAAACCGCTTATCAAAAGCAGATAACAGTAATATTTTCAAATGAAATGTCAAACTTGCTAATTGCTAAACCGTTAGCTAACATTTTTACGACACCAATAATCACAAAACATTGAAGGCTTGATCACAAGATAACACTGTTGAAGGTAATATATTTCTTAAACGCTGTTGAATATGACGATAATACGGGATTCTACGCTAGAACTTTAGATTTTTTTTTCTTCAGTACATGGAAATTTGAGCAAAAATGTAGATTGCACTACGTCATCACACACTGATTTCACAAAAAAGGTCAATTTGGTGCAAACACCACTGGTGGGGACCGAAAATGCGCATATTTTATTTATTCGGATTCTAGAGTATTCACATAGCTGTAGGAAGTAGACTGAACAAAAATATAAATGCAACATGTAAAGTGTTTGTCTCGTGTTTCATGAGCTGAAATAAAAGATCCCAGAAATGTTCCATATGCACAAAAAGCTTATTTCTCTCAGATGTGGTGCACAAATGTGTTTACATCCCTGTTAGTGAGCATTTCTCCTTTGCCAAGATAATCCATCCACCTGACAGGTGTGGCATATCAAGAAGCTGATTAAACAGCATCATCATTACACAGGTGCACCTTGTGCTGGGGACAATAAAAGGCCACAGATGTTTCAAGTTTTGAGGGAGTGTGCAATTGGGATGCTGACTGCAGGAATGTCCACCAGAGCTGTTGCCAGAGAATGTTATGTTCATATCTCTACCATAAGCAACCTTCAACGTCGTTTTAGAGAATTTGGCAGTACGTCCAACCGGCCTCACAACCGCAGAACACATGTATGGCGTTGTGTGGGCGAGCGGTGTGCTGATGTCAACGTTGTGAACAGAGTTCCCATTGGTGGCGGTGGGGTTATGGTATGGGCAGGCATAAGCATTTTATTGATGGCAATTTGAATGCACAGAGATACCGTGACGAGATCCTGAGGCCCATTGTCGTGCCATTCATCCGCCGCCATCACCTCATGTTTCAGCATGATAATGCATGGCCCCCATGTCGCAAAGATCTGTACACAATTCCTGGAAGCTGAAAATGTCCCAGTTCTTCCATGGCCTGCATACTCACCAGACATGTCACCCATTGAGCATATTTGGGATGCTCTGGATCGATTTGTACGACAGCATGTTCCAGTTCCCGCCAATATCCAGCAACTTTCCACAGCCATTGAAGAGGAGTGGGACAACATTCCACAGGCCACAATCAACAGCTTGTATGCAACTCTATGCATGAGAAAAATGGCGGTCACACCAGATACTGACTGGTTTTCTGATCCACGCCCCTACCTTTTTCTTAAGGTATCTGTGACCAACCGATGCATATCTGTATTCCCAGTCATGTGAAATCCATAGATGAATAAAATATTTTCAGTTTACTGATTTCCTTATATGAACTGTAAATCAGTCAAATCATTGAAATTGTTGCATGTTGCGTTTATTTTTGTGGGGGTCATGGGAAAACGTTTTGCCAGCGCTGAAGATGTCTGCTAATACAGGACTATTAAAGGCCCAGTGCACAACTTTTGTATAAATATATTTTTTTTAAATATTCTGATTTTTCAGGGGGTTATGAGTATTTGCATTTCCACCCAGAAAAAAATGCAATTTGAATGTTCATAGCGGAGTGAAAATGCTGCTTAATTTGAGCAGTGTTCTAATAAATATATTTTAGATTAGTTTCACTTACTAGCTTAGATACATACAGTGCCTTGCAAAAGTATTCATCCCCCTTGGCGTTTTTCCTATTTTGTTGCATTACAACCTGTGATTTAAATTGATCTTTATTTGGATTTCATGTAATGGACATACACAAAATAGTCCAAATTGTTGAATTGAAATGAAAAACCTAACTTGTTTCCAAAAATTCGAATAAATAAATAACGGAAAAGTGGTGCGTGCATATGTATTCACCCACTTTGCTATGAAGCCCCTAAATAAGATCTGGTGCAAACAATTACCTTCAGATCTCACATATTTAGTTAAATCAAGTCCACCTGTGTTCAATCTAAGTGTCACATGATCTCAGTATATGTAAACCTGTTCTGAAAGGCCCCAGAGTCTGCAACACCAGTAAGCAAGCCGCACCATGAAGACCCAAGGAGCTCTGCAAACAGGTCAGGGACAAAGTTATGGAGAAGTACAGATCAGGGTTGGGTTATAAAAAAATATCCGAAACTTTGAACATTCTATGGAGCACCATTAAATCAACAACAAAGAAAATGTGTTAAACAAATCAAAATATATTTTAGATTCTTCAAAGTAGCCACCCTTTGCCTTGATGACAGCTTTGCACACTCTTGGCATTCTCTCAAACAGCTTAATTTGTTTAACACTTTTTTTGGTTACTACATGATTTCATATGTGTTATTGTGTTATACAATGTAGAAAATAGTAAAAATAAAGAAAAACCCTTGAATGAGTAGGTGTGTCCAAACTTTTGACTGGTACTGTATGTTTCAGTAAGATTGGATTTTTTTTTTAGCATTTATAGCAATGGTTATCAACTGTACTGCAGGGGTGGAATGTAAATCGCAGAAAATTGAGATTGTGGTGGCAGCTGCAGAGAGGTATTTTGGTGTTCGAGACTTGACGTCATAAGACGACAGGGTGTGTTAAGTGGTGGTGTCCCATCATTTTAGGCTGTTGGCCTAAAGTAGGTCTAAATATATTTAAATAGTGGAGTATGGTGTTTTTGTGAGTGTAGTGTTAGATGGTAGGGTATTTGTTTAAAAAAAAGTTTTCAAGGAACGTGTACGGGAGTTGTACTCCAGTCTAGTAGGTGGAGGTAATGCAACATGTATTGGATGCCAGCCGCCGTTAAACCTCATCGAAGAAGAAATCCTTGGTTGCTGGAAGCGTGACTGAGGGAGACTCCAAGCAGTTCTGGGAATAGCCGGCCGGCAACCGTCCAGCACGAAGGAAAGGCACGTAGATCCCTCGACTTTGACAGATGAAAAACTGAGAATAACGTTAACATTAGTTGTTTCGTTTCGTTAGCTAGACAAGTTTTCTTTTTTATACTACGGACCAGGCCCGAGTAATATCGGATGTGGTGAGTTCTGCATACTTATGTCGCCAAAATGCTAACTACAGTAACGTTAGTTAGCTACCGAACTTGGTGATTTAGCCAGTTCTGAAAATGTCGTTGGAATTTGATTTCGCCCCCCTCAAGTTGCTTTAGCTAGCTAGCTACTTGCTAACAACTACGCAAGTCAAAGTATCAATGTTTTTTAACCGGTCAGTTAACTTACTTGTCCAAAATTACCACCAAGAAAATGTCGACACATGTGGTACTTGAGCGATAGTGGCGGACAGTCCTTTATCTGGATAACCAGCTAGTTAGCTATCGTCTGATAACTAACGTTAGCTCTTAGCTACCTAACTGATTTATTTATAACGTAATTTGCAAATCACTGGCACAAGCTAACAACTGATCCAGTTAGCTAACTAGCTAGCTACCTAACATGATTGAAGTAGGTTAGCTGGTGCTGCGTCGTCGGCTTTGTTAGGGCATGGATTCAGGGGCAGCGTTAGCTAGCTAGCCATGTGACATGTCTTTACAACGCTTGCTCACTAACTCTCAATGCAACATTATGGGAACATTCACAAGTCGCGTCTGCACGGAGAATATGTTGTACCCTTGCAGAAGAGAAGGTTTGTTTGGTGATGATTCTCTCTAATAACATAACGGAATCAATTGGCTTTTTTTGTTGCTGCGACAGAGATCCGAACCACTTGCCCCGGCCTCTTTCACTCTGCACCCGAGAAGAAGCGGGGCCCACTTGGGCCTTTGTGATTTGCCAAGCACCCCTCCCCCAACACCCATTCGCCTCAATTCTCTCAAGAATGCTGACCCCCCCCTAACCCCAAAATGTGGCAGAGCAGTTCCATATCATTCACTTGGCTTGTGAGCCATCTAATCCAGCAGGCTATTGTTTGCATTATTTGTGGGAACATGTAGAAAAAATCTGGATTATACAGAAACCAAGTTCTATGTCTCAGCTCCTTTTTGACCTAGTGATGTGATCTTTAACAAGCATGCACATCACTGCACCCATACCACAGATGGAAGGAGCCAGATCTCATGATGTTTAAAGGGTAGGTAGCATAAACGTAGCCACATGTAACATATGTATTTGCGTTAGTATACGCATCAAAAGTCTCAATGCAAAGTTACACCTAATATTTCTATTTTGAGTTATTACATAAAACCGATCAGAATTTCGAAGAATGCCGAAGTCATGCCAGAAAATGTTTTTGCGGGGTGTGACTTAATATGGAGGACCTGGCAAGCCAGCCTATTTACTATAATGTGAACTCCAATAGAAATGTAGGATCATAAAAATCCTGGAAAAGTCAAGAAATTTGAAGTGTTTTCCATGCCCTGAAAAGTTCTGGGAAATGATCAAATCTGTAAAGTTTAGCAAAAGTCATGGAAATGAATTCATTTCTGTTAATGTCATTTATTTATGCACTTTTAAAATATTTTATAAATCAAATAAAAATCACCATATCAGCCAGGATGGGAATGACACTAGCGTGTCTGTGTTTGGGAGCATCACCTGCATGTGTGAGACAGTGGGCCGTTGCTCAAGGAGCGAGGCAATATTAGGGCCGTTGCTCGAGGAGCGAGGCAATATTAGGGCCGTTGCTCGAGGAGCGAGGCAATATTAGGGCCGTTGCTCGAGGAGCGAGGCAATATTAGGGCCGTTGCTCGAGGAGCGAGGCAATATTAGGGCCGTTGCTCGAGGAGCGAGGCAATATTAGGGCCGTTGCTCGAGGAGCGTCTCAAATAGCCGCCTGTCCCTTTTTTAAATGGCCGGGCAACAGCACACATTTCAGCAAATAAACGCCTGTTTCAAATAAACGACAGGTCTAAAATAATTGTTTACGAGGTTTGATTTGTTACATTAAATAATTCAGTAATGACTTGAAAAGATTATGGCAATCATCCATTTTTATCGGCAGTAAGAAACTGTTAGCCATTGGCTGCTAACAGCAGAGAACTGCTAGCTAAGAACCCTAGAAATTGTCTGATCGCCCCCTATTGGTGAAAGAACTGCCGAAAATGCACAGTCAAATACGTTTATTTTTTATGGAGGCATACTAAGACAAAAGAAACGTGACAGTGTGTAAATGATAACACATTAGTGCAATAAATTATGAACGTATTAAAATGCTGGAATTAAACAATGAACTATGCACGGTAGTAAAAGCCTGTCTCTAATAAGCTCCTGTTGTGTTCAGTGATTTAAGCAAATAAACGCCTGGGCTATTCATTGAAGGTTTACGGTATGCAGTTATCTTAGCCGCCTAAAGTTAATTATTTTAGCCTGCTAGCTAGCCTAGCCAGCTAACTAGCCTAGCGAGCCAACCACCATGGTCGACATACCTGAGTAGTAAGCCAGAGAACAAAACCAACTAGTCTAGCACAGGCAGGAATCCACAGAACACATACAAAAAAAGCCATCAAAATATGAGTCAACAATAAGACTGCAATTGGAGGAAGGCTCCGGGCAGATGGAAATGATCACAACCGTAATCAGTCAGCTACTGTAGCATGCTAGTACTAAGCCAAGGTGGAAGAAGTCTGGTGGCCTACTTCATGGAGATCATGTGGTCCTCTGTAGCTCAGCTGGTAGAGCACGGCGCTTGTAACGCCAAGGTAGTGGGTTCGATCCCCGGGACCACCCATACACAAAAAAAAAAAATGTATGCACGCATGACTTTAAGTCGCTTTGGATAAAAGCGTCTGCTAAATGGCATATTATTATTATTATATTATGCGGCCCCCACGTGTGGGGAATCTGGTTAGTTCTTTACGTCACACTTACTCGTGATTGGTGGATTGTAGCTCACCACTGCCAGAATGGCTAGTAGCTAATGTTAGCCAGCTCGAGCTAGCTAACGCAGAGTAGCTTCTCCATATGACGTTGAGAAAAAGTGCATTGTGGGTAGTTTAGAAGATATCTGGAAATACATTTAAAATATGTAAAAACCCCAAACATAACTGTTTGTAGGTATAGGTAACCAGATCGTGACTAAAACTACGTTTCTAAGTCTTTGAACTCACTGTTACTTCGGTGAGTAGAAACTTGTGCGTTCTACCATTTTTTTAAAAAATATGAAGCTTCCGTTTAGAACTTCTCACCAGCACATATGATGATTAGAGGAAGTCCAGTGGCGGGAAGTGGGAGGGGTTGGAGCTAGATGAAACTTGGAAGACATTCTGCTCATTTTCTCATTGATAAAACATTCCATCTCAATAGTTTTCTGTTCCCAAACCTAAAATATGTTATGGACAGCTGTGTTGGTATTGTACTTCAAACTACAGTATGTGTAGGCAGGTTGCTTAGGATTCAAACCTTCTCAAACAGCCTAATTCATACTCTTAGAAGGTGCTTCCACGATAATGTGATTTGTACCTCGTACGAGGTGAAGTATTGGATTCTTCACACACCACAGTAAGACATTATCATATTACACTACCCTTTCATGCTTTTTTATTTTATTAAATGAAAGCAAGCTTTGCGTTATACTTAGAAGACCATCAGGCTTAATAAATAAATACAATTATAAATGACAATACATGTCATAAAAATAAATGGTAATAACATCCGTTTTTGGTTAGGAGGTGTTGTGTTGGACACAGTAGGTCAGAGATAGAGCCAGTCTGCATTCCTGGTTTCTGTAACTGTAATCTTACCTGTGTAATATTGACATAAGCTCAGAACCACTTGTGTTTTAAACATGGTCCTGTTTTATCATTACTGTGCTGATCAGTGGACAGGTCATTACCTCTGTCAAAATAATATGTAGCTTAAAGTTATGTTTTTACTTGTATTTCTTTTTGAAATAAAGATGGTGACTCAACAATAATACACATTTACAATAGGCCTATATATGCAAACAGCCAAATGAGAGAGACACTACATGACCAAAAGTATGTGGACACCTGCTTGTTGAACATCTCATTCCAAAACATGGATATTAATATGGAGTTGGTCCCCCCTTTGCTGCTATAACAGCCTCCACTCTTCTGGGAAGGCTTTCCACTAGATGTTGGAACATTGCTGCGGGGACTTGCTTCCATTCAGCCACAAGCATTAGTGAGGTCGGGCACTGATGTTGGGTGATTAGGCCTGGCTTGCAGTCAGTGTTCCAATTCATCGCAAAGGTGTTCGATGGGGTTGAGGTCAGGTCTCTGTGCAGGCCAGTCAAGTTCTTCCACACTGATCTCGACAAACCATTTCTGTACGGACCTTGCTTTGTCATGCTGAAACAGCAAAGGGCCTTCCCCAAACTGTTGCCGCATAATTGGAAGCACAGAATTGTCTAGAAGGTCATTGTATGCTGTAGCGTTAAGATTTCCCTTCACTGGAACTAAGGGCCCTAACCCGAACCATGAAAAACAGCCCCAGACCATTATTCCTCCTCCATCAAACTTTACAGTTGGCACTATGCATTGGGGCAGGTAGTGTTCTCCTGGCATCC
>CM062502.1:1082112-1314025 GCA_031479575.1 Coregonus ussuriensis
ACCTCCTATGCTCCCTCAACATTAGCGCACCATGCCAGGTACCTCCTATGCTCCCTCAACATTATCGCACCATGCCAGGTACCTCCTATGCTCCCTCAACATTAGCGCACCATGCCAGGTACCTCCTATGCTCCCTCAACATTAGCGCACCATGCCAGGTACCTCCTATGCTCCCTCAACATTAGCGCACCATGCCAGGTACCTCCTATGCTCCCTCAACATTAGCGCACCATGCCAGGTACCTCCTATGCTCCCTCAACATTAGCGCACCATGCCAGGTACCTCCTATGCTCCCTCAACATTATCGCACCATGCCAGGTACCTCCTATGCTCCCTCAACATTAGCGCACCATGCCAGGTACCTCCTATGCTCCCTCAACATTATCGCACCATGCCAGGTACCTCCTATGCTCCCTCAACATTATCGCACCATGCCAGGTACCTCCTATGCTCCCTCAACATTATCGCACCATGCCAGGTACCTCCTATGCTCCCTCAACATTATCGCACCATGCCAGGTACCTCCTATGCTCCCTCAACATTATCGCACCATGCCAGGTACCTCCTATGCTCCCTCAACATTAGCGCACCATGCCAGGTACCTCCTATGCTCCCTCAACATTATCGCACCATGCCAGGTACCTCCTATGCTCCCTCAACATTATCGCACCATGCCAGGTACCTCCTATGCTCCCTCAACATTATCGCACCATGCCAGGTACCTCCTATGCTCCCTCAACATTAGCGCACCATGCCAGGTACCTCCTATGCTCCCTCAACATTATCGCACCATGCCAGGTACCTCCTATGCTCCCTCAACATTAGCGCACCATGCCAGGTACCTCCTATGCTCCCTCAACATTATCGCACCATGCCAGGTACCTCCTATGCTCCCTCAACATTATCGCACCATGCCAGGTACCTCCTATGCTCCCTCAACATTAGCGCACCATGCCAGGTACCTCCTATGCTCCCTCAACATTATCGCACCATGCCAGGTACCTCCTATGCTCCCTCAACATTATCGCACCATGCCAGGTACCTCCTATGCTCCCTCAACATTATCGCACCATGCCAGGTACCTCCTATGCTCCCTCAACATTATCGCACCATGCCAGGTACCTCCTATGCTCCCTCAACATTATCGCACCATGCCAGGTACCTCCTATGCTCCCTCAACATTATCGCACCATGCCAGGTACCTCCTATGCTCCCTCAACATTATCGCACCATGCCAGGTACCTCCTATGCTCCCTCAACATTATCGCACCATGCCAGGTACCTCCTATGCTCCCTCAACATTATCGCACCATGCCAGGTACCTCCTATGCTCCCTCAACATTATCAGGACAGAGACACATGCTCAGTCATTGCTCACACGGTACACTCCAAACAAAAGACAATGAAAACATTGACTAAACTCCTAAAATTATGGTTATTAAATAAACCAAAACTTGTTTCTCACAAGTGTAGCAGGTTGTGAACTCTGCAAACAATGTTTCCACTCTGAGAATGGTAAATGACTGTAATTAACACATGCATTAATAGAAATTAATGGAACCACATGAAGGGGCTTTAACAGTACATTTACTACTGCTAACCTATGTAACCTACTGCTAACCTATGTAACCTACTGCTAACCTAATGTAACCTACTGCTAACCTATGTAACCTACTGCTAACCTATGTAACCTACTGCTAACCTATGTAACCTACTGCTAACCTATGTAACCTACTGCTAACCTAATGTAACCTACTGCTAACCTAATGTAACCTACTGCTAACCTAATGTAACCTACTGCTAACCTATGTAACCTACTGCTAACCTATGTAACCTACTGCTAACCTATGTAACCTACTGCTAACCTATGTAACCTACTGCTAACCTATGTAACCTACTGCTAACCTATGTAACCTACTGCTAACCTAATGTAACCTACTGCTAACCTATGTAACCTACTGCTAACCTATGTAACCTACTGCTAACCTATGTAACCTACTGCTAACCTATGTAACCTACTGCTAACCTATGTAACCTACTGCTAACCTATGTAACCTACTGCTAACCTATGTAACCTACTGCTAACCTATGTAACCTACTGCTAACCTATGTAACCTACTGCTAACCTATGTAACCTACTGCTAACCTATGTAACCTACTGCTAACCTATGTAACCTACTGCTAACCTATGTAACCTACTGCTAACCTATGTAACCTACTGCTAACCTATGTAACCTACTGCTAACCTATGTAACCTACTGCTAACCTATGTAACCTACTGCTAACCTATGTAACCTACTGCTAACCTAATGTAACCTACTGCTAACCTACTGCTAACCTATGTAACCTACTGCTAACCTATGTAACCTACTGCTAACCTATGTAACCTACTGCTAACCTATGTAACCTACTGCTAACCTATGTAACCTACTGCTAACCTATGTAACCTACTGCTAACCTATGTAACCTACTGCTAACCTATGTAACCTACTGCTAACCTATGTAACCTACTGCTAACCTAATGTAACCTACTGCTAACCTAATGTAACCTACTGCTAACCTAATGTAACCTACTGCTAACCTAATGTAACCTACTGCTAACCTATGTAACCTACTGCTAACCTAATGTAACCTACTGCTAACCTAATGTAACCTACTGCTAACCTATGTAACCTACTGCTAACCTATGTAACCTACTGCTAACCTAATGTAACCTACTGCTAACCTATGTAATTGGGAATTGATACAAATAAACAAGCAAAGGGAAAACAATTCACACAATGAAACAATGAATGCGCAAGAATTGGCGGGAGACTGCCCTCCCCTTCGCGGGAGACTGCCCTCCCCTTGGCGGGAGACTGCCCTCCCCTTGGCGGGAGACTGCCCTCCCCTTGTCTCAACATTTTAAAATTATACTCGAGACACATCTTCACGTATATTTTAGATGCTTTTCACTGATGGCCGCATCTCAATAACCAGCTAGGCCTGTCGCCATGCAATACTGCCCAAACTACTAGCTTCCCTAATAGGCAGAGGCCTACTAGCTTCCCTAATAGGCAGAGGCCTACTAGCTTCCCTAATAGGCAGAGGCCTACTAGCTTCCCTAATAGGCAGAGGCCTACTAGCTTCCCTAATAGGCAGAGGCCTACTAGCTTCCCTAATAGGCAGAGGCCTACTAGCTTCCCTAATAGGCAGAGGCCTACTAGCTTCCCTAATAGGCAGAGGCCTACTAGCTTCCCTAATAGGCAGAGGCCTACTAGCTTGTGATTTGAAACAATCCACAGCTTTTCTTTTTTTTTTAAACAAAGCTAATGATACTCTGTGGCTAAGTCAAGCTCTCTGGTAAAGTATTTTGAATGGTTTTATTTATGTTCTGTATAGACAGGAGTAATTGTATAATTTTGGCAAATTTATTTAAATGTACTTCATCATTCGCCATTTCTCTCCTGTCACACTGGTTTTAATATCAACTTTATTTCGTTGTCCAGAAGCCAAAGGCACAACCTTAGTCATATTAGCAACCCATCCTAGTTGTTGCATCTTTAGATTTCCCGTCTTTCTACATTTCTAACAGAGAAGTTCATCTCTGTCACATATGGAACCGCTCTCATCAGGTGCGCTGTTTAGAATGGTGTTTTCCCGGCAATTGCATTTTGGCAAGTGTTTGAAAATGACATTTTATTACCTGCTTCATTAAAGGAGTTGCATGTTCTGTTAATATTAATTACCATAATCTAAATGTGATTTCTGTCATTCTGGGCACCGTGGGTGGACGCCTTTTAATGGGTTACGCACCCAATGCATATGGGTCTGGTACATTTCTGAAATGGCCAGTTAATTTAAAATCTTCCAGGTCACATTGTCCGGCACCACATTTTCCTAACGGAAAACCTGGTTTGGGCCAAACGCATCTGTATACCACTCTTCATATTTCCAAGCATGGTGGTGGCTGCATCATGTTATGGGTATGCTTGTCATCAGGGCCAGTCCTTGCTGTTCTGCCACCCTAGGTGAGACTGAAAAATGCTGTCCCCTGCAAAACTAGAATAGTCCCTGTAAGCAAAAGGACATGTAAAATACATATTTTTCCAGACGTTGAAGTTAGGTTCAATTTGGGTTCTGAATGAAAGGTGAAAATACGTATTTTCCGTATGTTTAAAATACATATTTTCCAGGATGTTGAAAAGGCATCTTTTCCAGAAGGTGAAAAATAAAGAAATTCTGGACGTTGAAATTGGGTTCATTTTCGGTTCTGAATGAAAGTTGAAAATACGTAATTTATAGAAGTCTTTGTTTGGGCCAAATCAAGGCTGGTCCAGACCAGACAATCTGAACCAAACATGGACGTCTATGATCGGTTCAGATTTTGTCCAGAACGGACCAAAAACCAATGTACGTAGATGTGGAACTCAAGGCCGGTCTGGACTGCACCAAAAAAAGACATCCAAAAGGCATCGGTCCATGCTTACTGAAATTTAGCCTACAGTGTTACCTGAAATTGAATGTTATGAATGCCCATCTGTCGTAAGCCTACCGTTTTTAAAACGCCAAAAGAAGACGTCCGGACAGGACCAAAAAAATAAGTTGGCTCGTGTTTACTGGGGTGTAGCTTACCATGTCGGCCACAATGGAATTGTATGAATGCCCATCCATGTGGTAGGCCCACCGTTTGTTAAACAGGCCGTTACATTGGCTTTATTAGTCCTGATTCCTGTGACTAATCAATTTGGCTATTTTAAGCTTTGAATATCAGCTACCCAACTTTATCAGGAGTTATCGTGAGCCTATTTGCAATGTGTTTACACAGTGGGAAATGCAGAAGTATTTTTATTTATTTTTAGCTATGATCAACTTGTCAAATGTACAGATACAAACTTGAAACCACTGATTATGACAACGGGGTGAATCTACTGGACAACAGTTGTGAATGTCCATTTTACTTTGACCTGTCCTGTTTTTAGGATATGTTTGTTAACATGACAGCACATGTTTTATTTGATCGGAGAAACCTGCATGATGTAAAACGTGTCAGTTTTCATTACATTGTCATACAGTTTTATCTCCAGCCTGTAGGATACAGTAAAGGCCACACACTCTTTCTACCATATCCTATATCTGCTACATTTATGTTAAATACTTTCTTTTAACGGAGTGTAGGTGGAGCGATGAGTCTCCAACAGCACGCTGGGAGTGGACAAGCAAAATACACTGAACAAAAAATATATAAACGCGACATGTAAAGTGCTGGTCCCATGTTCCATGAGCTGAAATAAAAGATCCCAGAAATGTTACACATGCACAAGCAACTCCTGCCCAGTCATGTGAAATTCATAGATTAGGGCCTAATGAATTTGTCAATTTACTGATTTCCTTATATGAACTATAACTCAGCAAAATCTTAAATTGTTGCGTATTTTTATTTTTTTTGTTCAATATATTTTGCGCCCCAGCCTTTGACAGAGTGGGCAGTGTGTATCACGGGGCGGCACCAGTGCTCATCTAAAAAGCCCATATGCCACTGGTTGAGATAAATGATCATTGTTTCTGGGCAGAATTATGTGAGGTTGTATGTGTTGTTGGAGGTGTGTCTTGGTCAGTTTAGCTCAGAAAATGCCGCCCTCGTCAATCTGCCCTATGGCTGACTAATCCTAATAAGCGGGCCGGCCGTGCTTGTCATTGGCCAGGACAAGGGAGTTTTTTTTGGGGGGGGGGGGGGGGGGTGGATAAAAATAAACCGAATAGAGCTAAGCACAGGCAAAATCCCAGAGGAAAACCTGGTTCAGTCTGCTGTCCACCAGACACTGGGAGACTAGAGGAAACCCTGGTTCAGTCTGCTGTCCACCAGACACTGGGAGACTAGAGGAAACCCTGGTTCAGTCTGCTTTCCACCAGACACTGGGAGACTAGAGGAAACCCTGGTTCAGTCTGCTTTCCACCAGACACTGGGAGACTAGAGGAAACCCTGGTTCAGTCTGCTGTCCACCAGACACTGGGAGACCAGAGGAAACCCTGGTCCAGTCTGCTTTCCACCAGACACTGGGAGACTAGAGGAAACCCTGGTTCAGTCTGCTGTCCACCAGACACTGGGAGACTAGAGGAAACCCTGGTTCAGTCTGCTGTCCACCAGACACTGGGAGACTATAGGAAACCCTGGTTCAGTCTGCTGTCCACCAGCCACTGGGAGACTAGAGGAAACCCTGGATCAGTCTGCTGTCCACCAGACACTGGGAGACTAGAGGAAACCCTGGTTCAGTCTGCTGTCCACCAGACACTGGGAGACTAGAGGAAACCCTGGTTCAGTCTGCTGTCCACCAGACACTGGGAGACTAGAGGAAACCCTGGATCAGTCTGCTTTCCAACAGACACTGGGAGACAAATTCACCTTTCAGCAGAACAGCAACCTAAAACACAAGGCAAAAAAATCTACACTGGAGTTGCTTACCAAGATGACATTGAATGATCCTGAGTGGCCGAGTTAGTTTTGACCTAAATCAGCTTTAAAGTCTATGGCAAGACTTGAAAATGGCTGTCTAGCAATGACCATCAACCAACTTGACAGAGCTTACATTTTAAGAATAATGTGCAAATATTGTACAGTCCAGGTGTGCAAGGCTCTTACATGCTCTGAGCGTGCATGTTGATTTTGTCTATCCCCAGACGCTGAGGTTAAAATACCAAAACCAACTGTGAACCAAATATATTAATTTGGGGACAGGTCTAAACACACATTAAACATTCATGGACATTTAGCTAGCTTGCTGTTGCTAGCTCATTTGGCCTGGAAGATAAACATTGGGTTGTTATTTTACCTGAAATGCATATGGTCCTTTTTTTGGCTGGATCTTCCTAGAATTTTGACCCATTTTGAGTCATACAATTGTGTGTTCTCTACTCCGACAATTAATCCAAACATGAGAAAGGGAAACCTAGTTAGTTTTCTTAGATGAATCTCTCCTCATTCATTCTTCTGTGAATTTTATATGGTGGGTGGCAACCAACTTTAAGGTGCATTACCGCCACCGACTGGACTGGATTGCGGACCTTGTTCATCTTTCAATCACCCATGTGGGTAAATGCTCATAAAAATCAATGAGTAGATTGGAGAGGCAGGACTTATAATATAATAATAATAATATGCCATTTAGCAGACGCTTTTATCCAAAGCGACTTACAGTCATGCGTGCATAAATTTTTGTGTATGGGTGGTCCCGGGGATCGAACCCACTACCTTGGCGTTACAAGCGCCGTGCTCTACCAGCTGAGCTACAGAGGACAGCGCGTCGATCGTCTAAAATAGAACCCAAGTTTTATTTTAGCGCCTTGCTACGCACTCACAGCTGTAATCGATTACCAAATGTGGTTCTAACATGTATTGACTCAGGGGTGTGAATAATTGTTAATGAGATTTCTGTATTTAATTTTCAATCTGCCACAAAATCTAAAAAATGTTTTCACTTTGTCATTATAGGGTATTTTGTGTAGATGGGTGAGAAAATCCATTTTGAACACAACAAAATATAGAATAAGTCAAGGGGTATGAATACTTTCTGGAGGCACTGTAACAAGAGGAAAAGTGCTGCTGCTCCTTGTGTATTCTACGATTGAACTCTCAACAGTAAGTTGAGACCCCCACAAAATATCCAGTGGTCCGTATCACATGTAGCTATGGCCCTGATTTTCATGACGGCTACAGCGCAGCGTTTGAACCACTCCCTTTTGGGGGTCAAAAAAACTGAGCTAGAAAACAGATTGCTGATTTCCTGTACAGCTATGGGATGCAAACAGATTGCTGATTTCCTGTACAGCTATGGGATCGGGTGCAAATGTAAAAATGTAGGGCGAGAGGTTTGACATAAATAAATATGCAGCTTTTTTTTTTAAAAATTTATCAAGAATATTCAATATTTACTTTGCAAGCTCACCAGCAATGGGGCATCAAGCAACAATTACTAACATAGGCCTACTGGTGTTTTGGTATGGAATTGCTTGAAATTGATAATTTACACGAATTTGCCGTCCCAGACTGGGTGAACTCCTATGAACTTGGGCTAGGGTCAGAGGTTGGGCTAGGGTCAGAGGTTGGGCTAGGGTCAGAGGTTGGGCTAGGGTCAGAGGTTGGGCTAGGGTCAGAGGTTGGGCTAGGGTCAGAGGTTGGGCTAGGGTCAGAGGTTGGGCTAGGGTCAGAGGTTGGGCCTGGGCCAGTACGTTGGGCCTGGCGTTGGGCCTGGCGTAGGGCCTGGCGTTGGGCCTGGCGTAGGGTCAGTACGTAGGGCCTGGCGTTGGGTCAGTACGTTGGGCCTGGCGTTGGGTCAGTACGTTGGGCCTGGCGTTGGGCCTGGCGTAGGGTCAGTACGTAGGGCCTGGCGTTGGGTCAGTACGTTGGGCCGGGCGTTGGGTCAGTACGTTGGGCCTGGCGTAGGGCCTGGCGTTGGGCCTGGCGTAGGGTCAGTACGTAGGGCCTGGCGTTGGGTCAGTACGTTGGGCCTGGCGTTGGGCCTGGCGTAGGGTCAGTACGTAGGGCCTGGCGTAGGGTCAGTACGTAGGGCCTGGCGTTGGGTCAGTACGTTGGGCCTGGCGTAGGGCCTGGCGTTGGGCCTGGCGTAGGGCCTGGCGTTGGGCCTGGCGTTGGGTCAGTACGTAGGGCCTGGCGTTGGGTCAGTACGTTGGGCCTGGCGTTGGGTCAGTACGTAGGGCCTGGCGTTGGGCCTGTACGTAGGGCCTGGCGTAGGGCCTGGCGTTGGGCCTGGCGTTGGGTCAGTACGTTGGGCCTGGCGTTGGGTCAGTACGTTGGGCCTGGCGTTGGGTCAGTACGTTGGGCCTGGCGTTGGGTCAGTACGTTGGGCCTGGCGTTGGGCATGGCGTTGGGTCAGTACGTTGGGCCTGGCGTTGGGCCTGGCGTTGGGTCAGTACGTTGGGCCTGGCGTTGGGCCTGGCGTTGGGTCAGTACGTTGGGCCTGGCGTTGGGCCTGGCGTTGGGCCTGGCGTTGGGTCAGTACGTTGGGCCTGGCGTTGGGTCAGTACGTTGGGCCTGGCGTTGGGCCTGGCGTTGGGTCAGTACGTTGGGCCTGGCGTAGGGCCTGGCGTTGGGCCTGGCGTTGGGTCAGTACGTTGGGCCTGGCGTTGGGTCAGTACGTTGGGCCTGGCGTTGGGCATGGCGTTGGGTCAGTACGTTGGGCCTGGCGTTGGGCCTGGCGTTGGGTCAGTACGTTGGGCCTGGCGTTGGGCCTGGCGTTGGGTCAGTACGTTGGGCCTGGCGTTGGGCCTGGCGTTGGGCCTGGCGTTGGGTCAGTACGTTGGGCCTGGCGTTGGGTCAGTACGTTGGGCCTGGCGTTGGGCCTGGCGTTGGGTCAGTACGTTGGGCCTGGCGTAGGGCCTGGCGTTGGGCCTGGCGTTGGGTCAGTACGTTGGGCCTGGCGTTGGGCCTGGCGTTGGGTCAGTACGTTGGGCCTGGCGTTGGGTCAGTACGTTGGGCCTGGCGTAGGGCCTGGCGTTGGGTCAGTACGTTGGGCCTGGCGTTGGGTCAGTACGTTGGGCCTGGCGTTGGGCCTGGCGTTGGGCCAGTACGTTGGGCCTGGCGTTGGGCCTGGCGTTGGGTCAGTACGTTGGGCCTGGCGTAGGGCCTGGCGTTGGGTCAGTACGTTGGGCCTGGCGTTGGGTCAGTACGTTGGGCCTGGCGTTGGGTCAGTACGTTGGGCCTGGCGTTGGGCCTGGCGTTGGGTCAGTACGTTGGGCCTGGCGTTGGGCCTGGCGTTGGGTCAGTACGTTGGGCCTGGCGTAGGGCCTGGCGTTGGGCCTGGCGTTGGGCCTGGCGTTGGGTCAGTGCGTTGGGTCAGTACGTTGGGCCTGGCGTTGGGTCAGTACGTTGGGCCTGGCGTAGGGCCTGGCGTTGGGTCAGTACGTTGGGCCTGGCGTTGGGCCTGGCGTTGGGTCAGTACGTTGGGCCTGGCGTTGGGCCTGGCGTTGGGTCAGTACGTTGGGCCTGGCGTAGGGCCTGGCGTTGGGCCTGGCGTAGGGCCTGGCGTTGTGCCTGGCGTTGGGCCTGGCGTTGGGTCAGTACGTTGGGCCTGGCGTTGGGTCAGTACGTTGGGCCTGGCGTTGGGCCTGGCGTAGTTTGAGCGGGTCAAGGACGCACTGATGTTGGCTGTTCCGTTCTCCAGACCCGTCGGCTGTTCCGTTCTCCAGACCCCTGTTGGATGTCCCAAATTTTGGTTGTGCATCTTGTAGTATGTGCAGTGCTAGGACTGTCACCCTATGTTAAAATCAACTATACGTAGGCTACTGAGCTTGTCTGTTGCTTTAAGCACTGCGATTTTAAAAAATGAAGACACACAAATGACTAAAGAGAGAGCCAGAGATCAATATAGCCTAACCAGAAGAAAACAAATCTGTTCCCGACCCGCCCCGCTGCTGCTTGCCTTCGCAGATTCTGCCATTATTACTCCTGAAGCAGCTGGTAACAGGCTACACCAGCGGTCGGCAACCTTTTTCCATTCGGAGTGCCAAGTTATCGGACCATTTCTGCTGATCTGCCAGTTATGATATTCATATGCACATTTTCGTGGAACAGTTTCATTTCATTTATAATAGTCTTCATATCTAAAAAGTCAATGTCATGTGGTTAATCAAAATTCTATCTAAATGAAAATGATACAAATCTAAAAGTAACTTCTATTGCAAACTATGTAAAAATAGCCTACATAAAGCCAACAAATAAAAACATTGCAGCCTGCAGGTAGAAAATATCCTGATTTTTAAAATAAATATCCTATAAATCACATTGGCTATGCAAGGAACTTGAAACATTGTATCAACTATTAACTTGGGTCAGGCCTGAAGCTGGCACTAGCAAACTTGCAACATTGTATCGAATATTCTAGGCCATCAGAGTTAACTGCACCAGTGAGCTCCAGACAGATCGACACCACTGTATACTATGTGCGCAAGGAATAAGAAGTAATCAGGTAGGCTTTTTTTAAATAACATTTCCACCGGATCAGAGCATGACATTTTTTTCCCCTTTCAGGCTGAGTGGTTATTGAAAGGGAGAGCGCTGGAAAGGGTTTTCAAATAGGCTACGCTGAGGAACGATTGTCATTCTCAATGGATGTAAAAACAGACTTCGAAGCTCCACAGTGATGGTGAGTTAAGACAATCAGAAATAGTATCAGATCTCCAAATGGGCACGTCTATAAGCTTACATCAGACAGGCCAGGTAGCCCAGGCCTACTTCTATGCGTAATCAGGTGCGTGTCCTTAGTCAAGATTGACAGGAGCGCTCAAAACAAAAGACAATTAATAAATTGACAACTCGTAAATGGAATAAAATCAGCCCATACTTTTCTCACAAGTGTAGCCTAGGTTGTGTTCTGCAAACAACGTGTCCACTCCTACAATTACAATGGTAAGACCGTAATAATAATAATAATAATAATAATAATAATAATACATTGAATGCATTAACAGAAATTACCGTAACCAAAAAAAAACATTGTAGATGATAAATGATGGTAATTAAGGGTAAATGTACTACTGGTGTGCCATCCCCGCGGCCTTCGCAATGGATTAGTCCACTTAGACAGGCGTCAATCAGACAGGTGTGCCATCCCCGCGGCCTTCGCAATGGATTAGTCCACTTAGACAGGCGTCAATCAGACAGGTGTGCCATCCCCGCGGCCTTCGCAATGGATTAGTCCACTTAGACAGGCGTCAATCAGACAGGTGTGCCATAAAACATGTTTTTTAATAAAGTGCATTCGGAAAGTATTCAGATGCCTTTACTTTTTCCACATTTTGTTACGTTACAGCCTTATTCTAAAAACATTTTTTGTTTTTTTTATTCCCTCATCAATCTCCACACAATACCCCATAATGACAAAGCAAAAACAGGTTTGTAGAAATTTTAGGAAATGTATTGAAAATAAAAGACATACCTTATTTACATAAGTATTCTGACTCTTTGCTATGAGACTTGAAATTGAGCTCAGGTGCATCCTGTTTCCATTGATCATCCTTGAGATGTTTCTACAACTTGATTGGATTCCACCTGTGGTAAATTCAATTGATTGGACATGATTGTGTCGGCACAGATCTGGGGAAGGGTACCAAAAACTGTTTGCAGCATTGAAGGTCCCCAAGAACAGAGTAGCCTTCATCATTGTTAAATAGAAGAAGTTTGGAACCACCAAGACTCTTCCTAGAGTTGGCCGCCCGGCCAAACTGAGCAATCGGGGGAGAAGGGCCTTGGTCAGGGAGGTGACCAAGAACCCGATGGTCACTCTGACAGAGCTCCAGAGTTCCTCTGTGGAGATGGGAGAACCTTCCAGAAGGACAACCATCTCTGCAGCACTCCTCCAATCAGGCCTTTATCGTAGAGTGGCCAGACGGGATGTTTTTCAGTGGCAGGGACTGGGAGACTAGTCAGGATGGACAGCGCGATGAACGGAGCAAAGTACAGAGAGACCCATGATGAAAACCTGCTCCTGAGCGCTCAGGACCTCAGATTGGGGCGAAGGTTCACCTTCCAACAAGACAACGACCCTAAGTACACGAGACCACGCAGGAGTGGCTTCGGGACAAGTCTGTAAATGTCCTTGAGTGGCCCAGCACCCGTGCCAATATATCCTCCAAACACTGGCTTCTCTGGCATTATCACTTAATTAGAACACGTGTACAAAGTTTGGTTACAATACAAATTGTATTTAGATGCATTTGTGCCAAACCACGCCCACATGAATGTTTTTATTGGTCAGTTGACATTTTAAATGGTTATGGTTAGGTAAGGGATTTGGTCATGTGTTAGGGTTATGGTTTAGGGTAGGGACGTCCCAAGGATCCCTGATAGCACTGACCATAAACATATCGGAGCTATGGATGCAAGGAGAGAGAGTCTGCTGGTAGGAATACAAACAACAAGACATGTATTGTAGAGCACATCACTTTACATGGGGTTCAAGTGAGGAATGGGGTCAGCTGGAAACACTAATCATTCAACCTAATAGAATGTTGTTTTACATTATACTTATAGTTTATTTTATAGAGTTGCTTTTCAATGAAAGTAGACGGCAGCTGATTGACCCATTGACTGTATACGGTCAACAATGACTAGTTTCTGTAAAAACGATTGGTGGCTAATTCCAGCGACATGACGGACCATGTAAAAACGGTTGGCTGGTAGGCCTTCGCCTGTCTGAGCGGTCGGCTGTGAACGCCCTCACCCGCTGTATACTTCTAACTGATTGGTTTGGTTCTGCCCACTATAGTGCTGTCTGGTTAGAACATGATGTTGAGGCCCATACTGAACTCTTGATAGTCACCCGCAGACACCGCTGTTTCTATTTGAAGATGTTTATATGATTGTGGTAATCCGAATGACTTGGAATAATATTGTTGTTAATTTCTCTCTAAGGTCTGCAATAACTAAGGAACTGATGGTGCACTACCTAATTTCGAAATTGCACCTTGTGCATAATACTATTACATCTTCCAAGAGAGCCCCACAGTTTGGGAACCACATGCTTTAGAGGTAATGCTATCTCCCTATTAAGGATACTTGGAAAGCAGACAGGAAATAATAGCCTATTGTTTACTTGGTGATGTGAGGTCTCAATCTTCAATTCAACTTTGTCTATGTTCAGGTTCAGCAAAAATATGGCATGCAATCTTGGGTTATGACAAAGAAACACTATGACCGAGTTACACAGTTGGTGATACAATTCATATACTTACCAGGTTTAGATGTGCTGTTTTTATTTTCTTCTGTCTTCTCAGAATGAGCAGGCAGCCCATAGCTACTGTCAAAAGTTCAATGCAGGAAAATGTTCCATGTCTCACAAATATGAGGTGTGCAATAATAAATGTGACATTAAGTAGATGCTTTTATCCAAAGCGACAGTATGCATGCATTCATATTCCATTCGTGGCCCCGGTAATCAAACCCACAATCATGACGTTTCGAGCGCCATGATTTTTTCTATTGACTGTCAGGGTCGTTATTTATTTTGCTATGTTAATAGGCTATAGACTACATTTATAACAGTTTAATAGGTTATAGACTACATTTATGGTCCTCTGTAGCTCAGTTGGTAGAGCATGGCGCTTGTAACGCCAGGGTAGTGGGTTCAATCCCCGGGACCACCCATACGTAAACATGTATGCGCACATGACTGTAAGTCACTTTAGATAAAAGCGTCTGCTAAATGGCTTATTATTATTATTATTATTATTATTATTATTTATAACAGTAATAGGCTATAGACTACATTTATAACAGTAATAGGCTATAGACTACATTTGTAATCGTTTTTAATAGGCTATTGAATAATTCAACATGCATGGTTGTAGGCTGCATCACTCCTTCAGCCAAGGTAGCAGATTATCAAATGGAAGATACTGGCCTATGCATTCCTACAGGCTGCGCTCTGCGGTCGCCGGGCACGCTCCACTATTGATATCAGTAGGCCTACGTCTTTAGAAAATAATGATTCTACATCCTAGGCTACAACAACACAGTGCAATGAGGAATGTATTATTGTTAGTACACAATTATTGTCCAGGCTGTAAACTGCAGTGATGTAGGCTAATTTGAATAAACGCTCAAACGTTCTTTTGCGCTTCATGCCGAAATAAAACCCTGCTTTATACAACCATTGGGATCAGTTATGGGTTTATTCTCGACAGTTTACAAGGTCCAGAAAATGACATTCGGCCACTCATATGGTGTATTTTGTCAGGATGTATCGGCGTTTACAGATAGGCCTAACCATAGAAAAATAGACTGGTGTGCTGTGTCATGGATCATTGTATACCAAGTCGTCCTATAATAACTGGCCACCACTATATGCCTAAAATAGCTAATGCCATTATATTAAGCCAGGATTGGCCGAAGGACTGAAATGAATAGAATTAGTGAGTGGGGTTCCCCCAAAAAAATCTGTAGAAAAAAAATTAATTTATAGCATATATGGTCCTTCTCCATCAAATAGCCTAATCGGCCGAATTTTTGCTTGCAAATGACCTAGCAAATTCGAGGTGAAAATATTATATTTGCTATGACCAAATGTCCAGAGCAGATGCATGAATGCAATCCCTTCCCGAGTTAAATGGGGACTCCTGTTCATTGTACAGTATTTTAGAAACGACGCAGGCAGGACGCATCTTTCCTGACGGGGAGACACATTTTAAGTGGTGAGGGGGACATCCCAAGGATCCTTATTAGCATAGACCGATTTCAGGCTGACCTAGCCAATGAGTGACGGAGTTGGAGAGAGAGAGCACTAATAATATGCAATTTTGAAATGTCTCTATTCCTCTGAAACTTTTGTGAGTGTAATGTTTACTGTTCATTTTGATTATTTCACTTTTGTTAATTATTTCACTTTCTTTGGCAATGTAAACATGTTTCCCATGCCAATAAAGCCCATTTAAATTGAGAGCGTGCTGAGGCAGAGATACGGTATATAATGACGAGATGGTCTCGGCCCAGTGGGAGTCGTTGTCCGAAAGGCGGGAAGGCAGGTGGTCTGCTTATCGCTGTTTACCCGCGTGGACAGATTTTGATGGGAGTGGATCCTCTCGCTCCCCCTCTTCTTCTTTGGCTGAGGCCACCCCTTCCGCCAGAGATATTAGAGAAAGGAGTATCTCCCTCTGCCATTTTGGTTTTGTTCCCGTCTTGTGGTCGCACACAGGACTCGACCAGCTAAACGACATAGTGACTCGACATTTATAGTCCGAAACCTTTTCACCTCGTTTATTTTTGTAAGCAGAACTACAATCATCGTTATTGACGTTTTACACACGAGAGGAGCGGTTTGTACAGAGAAGGGACAGAGAAGGATTATTGGTAAGCCAGGCAAATCAATGGGCACGGGTGCTAAGTAGCTAGTTACAGTAGCCACTCAAGTATGTAAATACGGTTATTTCAGCTCGATTTAGATTCACGCCAGGCGCTTAGTCATAGCCTATATATTGCCCTGGTGGTTTCTGACGTTTGCTACCTATGTTAGAGCTACAATCTCTTTTAGCGAACGTTAGGCCCCAGCCATACGCTCTGTGAGTGCTAACGTTAGGCCGTAAGCTCGGTTCCGCTCTGTGAGTGCTAACGTTAGGCCCCAGCCATACGCTCGGTTCCGCTCTGTGAGTGCTAACGTTAGGCCCCAGCCATACGCTCTGTGGGTGCTAACGTTAGGCCCCAGCCATACGCTCTGTGAGTGCTAACGTTAGGCCGTAAGCTCGGTTCCGCTCTGTGAGTGCTAACGTTAGGCCCCAGCCATACGCTCGGTTCCGCTCTGTGAGTGCTAACGTTAGGCCGTAAGCTCGGTTCCGCTCTGTGAGTGCTAACGTTAGGCCCCAGCCATACGCTCGGTTCCGCTCTGTGAGTGCTAACGTTAGCCCCCCCCCAGTCCAGCGAAAAGTTATTCTCCCTTTACGGGCCGATAGCAGGAAGGGAGGCAGTCTGGTGATATGTCGTTTAGTTATTAGTGTTCCGACCGTGTTCAGCAGTGACCCACTTGCCAAATGACTTATGTGATTAGCTAGCCAGCGGCACACGGCCTACTAATAATAGCGTTGACCTCTTGCTGCTGTTGCCGGATATTTTACGTCCTTGTTTGTTCAACAAAATGACAGACTAAGTTCGCGTGTTATCTAGTTCGCTAGACTGGTTCGGTGGCCCAGTGCTGACTTTTGTGTTAGCCAGTGAATATTTTTGGTCGTTCACTCGAAATAACGTGGAGTGTTATAGCCAACAAAGCAGATGTTATGATAGATTTTTGTTTTGGACTTTGCTGTATCATTGTGGTATTTTGATTTTTGCTTGATGGGCTATTTCACGTTTTTACCTTGTCTTGATTTAGCTAGTTTGTGCCCACATTTGATGCTTGACGCTGTCTCTTGCCTCAGTTTGTCCCGTTTATGTGTCACTGCAGAAGATCAGTCGTTGTTTGTTATTGTCGCTATGCGCTAGCTAGTTATAATGCTAGGTCGGCAGGCAGCTGCAGTGGATGCAGAATTTCCGCCTCTCTTGTTGGCTGGTTGTCATGAATCTAGAAGTTACGGCCTGCTCCCACAATGTCCCGGAATGACAGCTATCTTATCTTGGTGGGAGCGTTAATTGATAGCTATTTACTTACCAACTATTTAAGATTCGTCCATCGTTATAGACCTATAGCTTTTGTATGCGATCTCAACCCGTTTAGTTATTACATTTTAATTCTGTCGCAACTTTTAGAAATAGCTGATGGTGATTTGCTTTGTAAACAGAAAATTGCGATTTTTCTTATTTTGTTTCATTTTATCGTGTGATGGCTACACCATCAATAACCTGACGTGCTATAGTTGAATGGCTTTGTCTCTGTATCAGATACTGTTGTTGTTCTATGTGGCCTTGGCGACAGCCCCCCACCACCAGGCTTTGTTAAGTGTTGCACCCCTACAGTTCACTGCATTGAAGTTTTACTGAATCAGCATTTTTAGTGTTGAGGCAGAGATGGCAGGTGGGGCCTTACAGATAATAAACAATACCAGTAGAGATGGAGTGGGTCTTCCTTATAGTATAATAAACAATACCAGTAGAGATGGAGTGGGTCTTCCTTATAGTATAATAAACAATACCAGTAGAGATGGAGTGGGCCTTCCTTATACTATAATAAACAATACCAGTAGAGATGGAGTGGGCCTTCCTTATAGTATAATAAACAATACCAGTAGAGATGGAGTGGGCCTTCCTTATAGTATAATAAACAATACCAGTAGAGATGGAGTGGGCCTTCCTTATAGTATAATAAACAATACCAGTAGAGATGGAGTGGGCCTTCCTTATAGTATAATAAACAATACCAGTAGAGATGGAGTGGGCCTTCCTTATAGTATAATAAACAATACCAGTAGAGATGGAGTGGGCCTTCCTTATAGTATAATAAACAATACCAGTAGAGATGGAGTGGGCCTTCCTTATAGTATAATAAACAATACCAGTAGAGATGGAGTGGGCCTTCCTTATAGTATAATAAACAATACCAGTAGAGATGGAGTGGGCCTTCCTTACAGATAATAAACAATACCAGTAGAGATGGAGTGGGTCTTCCTTATAGTATAATAAACAATACCAGTAGAGATGGAGTGGGCCTTCCTTATAGTATAATAAACAATACCAGTAGAGATGGAGTGGGCCTTCCTTATAGTATAATAAACAATACCAGTAGAGATGGAGTGGGCCTTCCTTATAGTATAATAAACAATACCAGTAGAGATGGAGTGGGTCTTCCTTATAGTATAATAAACAATACCAGTAGAGATGGAGTGGGCCTTCCTTATAGTATAATAAACAATACCAGTAGAGATGGAGTGGGCCTTCCTTATAGTATAATAAACAATACCAGTAGAGATGGAGTGGGCCTTCCTTATACTATAATAAACAATACCAGTAGAGATGGAGTGGGCCTTCCTTATAGTATAATAAACAATACCAGTAGAGATGGAGTGGGCCTTCCTTATAGTATAATAAACAATACCAGTAGAGATGGAGTGGGCCTTCCTTATAGTATAATAAACAATACCAGTAGAGACGGAGTGGGCCTTCCTTATAGTATAATAAACAATACCAGTAGAGATGGAGTGGGTCTTCCTTATAGTATAATAAACAATACCAGTAGAGATGGAGTGGGCCTTCCTTATAGTATAATAAACAATACCAGTAGAGATGGAGTGGGCCTTCCTTATAGTATAATAAACAATACCAGTAGAGATGGAGTGGGCCTTCCTTATAGTATAATAAACAATACCAGTAGAGATGGAGTGGGCCTTCCTTATAGTATAATAAACAATACCAGTAGAGATGGAGTGGGCCTTCCTTATAGTATAATAAACAATACCAGTGGAGATGGAGTGGGCCTTCCTTATAGTATAATAAACAATACCAGTAGAGATGGAGTGGGCCTTCCTTATAGTATAATAAACAATACCAGTAGAGATGGAGTGGGCCTTCCTTATAGTATAATAAACAATACCAGTAGAGATGGAGTGGGTCTTCCTTACAGATAATAAACAATACCAGTAGAGATGGAGTGGGCCTTCCTTATAGTATAATAAACAATACCAGTAGAGATGGAGTGGGCCTTCCTTATAGTATAATAAACAATACCAGTAGAGATGGAGTGGGCCTTCCTTATAGTATAATAAACAATACCAGTAGAGATGGAGTGGGTCTTCCTTATAGTATAATAAACAATACCAGTAGAGATGGAGTGGGCCTTCCTTATAGTATAATAAACAATACCAGTAGAGATGGAGTGGGCCTTCCTTATAGTATAATAAACAATACCAGTAGAGATGGAGTGGGTCTTCCTTATAGTATAATAAACAATACCAGTAGAGATGGAGTGGGCCTTCCTTATAGTATAATAAACAATACCAGTAGAGATGGAGTGGGCCTTCCTTATAGTATAATAAACAATACCAGTAGAGATGGAGTGGGCCTTCCTTATAGTATAATAAACAATACCAGTAGAGATGGAGTGGGCCTTCCTTATAGTATAATAAACAATACCAGTAGAGATGGAGTGGGTCTTCCTTACAGATAATAAACAATACCAGTAGAGATGGAGTGGGCCTTCCTTATAGTATAATAAACAATACCAGTAGAGATGGAGTGGGCCTTCCTTATAGTAGTCCTGTGTAGCTCAGTTGGTAGATGCATGGCGCTTGCAACGCCAGGGTTGTGGGTTCGATTCCCACGCGGGACCAGTATGTCAATGCATGCACTCACTAACTGTAAGTCGCTCTGGATAAGAGCTTCTGCTAAATGACTAAAATGTCAAATGTACTTTCACAATCCACTGTAGGAGTCTGTAGACTAATATACTTCAGCACTGGACAGCTCTCCTGACAAAACCTACTGAAGATTGGGGTGGGTCCTTGGTTTGTTGTGGTGCCATATTCTTTCCATTTTTTAAATAATGGATTTAATGGTGCTCCGTGGGATGTTTAACGTTTCTGATATGTTTTTATAACCCAACCCTGATCTGTACTTCTCCACAACTTTGTCCCTGACCTGTTTGGAGAGCTCCTTGGTCTTCATGGTGCCGCTTGGTGGTGCCCCTTGCTTAGTGGTGTTGCAGACTCTGGGGCCTTTCAGAACAGGTGTATATATACTGAGATCATGTGACACTTAGATTGCACACAGGTGGACTTTATTTAACTAATTATGTGACTTCTGAAGGTAATTGGTTGCACCAGATCTTATTTAGGGGCTTCATAGCAAAGGGGGTGAATACATATGCATGCACCACTTTTCCGTTTATATATTTTTTTCACTTCACCAATTTGGACTTTTATGTATGTCCATTACATGAAACCCCCCCAAAAATCCATTTTAAAATACAGGTTGTAATGCAACAAAATAGAAAAAATGCCAAGAGGGGTGAATACTTTTGCAAGGCGCTATATTAGGACCACTGTCAGTTGTTCTACCAGTTCAGAGGAGAGCCTCACTCTAGGACAGGGTTCTTCAATTCCGGTCCTGGAGGGGGCCGAAACACCTGTTTTTCATCCTCTCCTTCTAATCAGGGGCTAATTCAGACCTGGGACACCAGGTGAGTGCAATTAACTACCAGGTAGAAATAAAAAACAGAAGTGTTTCGGCCCTCCAGGACCGGAATTGAAGAACCCTGGTCCTAGATGCTCAGATACAATAGTTGAATAACCAACGATTCAACAGTCAAGCTGTCTTCACCAGGGTATAATGACATATATATATATATACACACACACACATACGATCATAGATACAACTTGGCTACACAGGCCTACTAACATTTAAAATGAATAGCAAAATCACAAGAATGGCTTCAGATTAAAGTCTACGTTGAGACCGACGGGTGCAAGGGTCTTTAAATTAAAGATCCAGATGGCCTCGTTTTTTTGTATGTATTTTTTTATATATATATATATATAGTGTTTTACGCCATTTTTCTCCCCAATTTCATGATCTCCAATTGCGATCTTGTCTCATCGCTGCGACTCCCCAACGGGCTCGGGAGAGGCGGAGGTAGAGTTGTGTCCTCCGAAACATGACCCGCCAATCTGCGCTTCTTAACACCTGCCCGCTTAACCCGGAAGCCAGCCGCACCAATGTTTCGGAGGAAACACCGTTCATCTTACGACCGAGGTCAGCCTGCAGGCGCCCGGCCCGCCACAAGGAGTCGCTAGAGTGTGATGAGCCAAGTAAAGCCCCCCCCAGCCAAACCCTCCCCTAAACTGGACAACGCTGGGCCAATTGTGCGGCGCTCTATGGGACTCGTGGTCACGGCCGGATGTGACACAGCCTGGGATCGAACCCGGGTCTGTAGTGACTCCTTAAGCACTGCGAAGGAATGCCTTGCAGCCTCTCCTTTTAACAAATTGTCAAGGTCACCCTCTCTCCTAGGGAGGGTGACCTGGTCGATGCCGATATAGCGAAGGGATGAAATAGTTGTTCGCTTCCAAAAAGGGGGCCGGTACTGGGTATGTTGTCAGACTAACTGTGTGTATGTCGGTGTGTTAGGTTGTCAACTTAATAATTGTGTGTGTTTCAGATGTCCAGCTCGCCGCTGTCCAAGAAGCGTCGCGTGTCAGACTCAGAGACGAAGACGGGATCCCATTGCTCCTCCTCTAACTCTGTCAGAACTGAACTCTCTCACACACCCGCCAACGTACGTACACACACACTCTGCTCCTCCAACTCTGTCAGAACTGAACTCTCTCACACACACTGCTGGGTTAGTTTGACTGGTTTTCACTCGTGTTTTGTTCTCTCCAGGGCATGGCTAAGAATAGCAATGATGCTGAGATCGATGAAGGCCTGTACTCCAGACAGCTGTAAGTACCATATCTATACCCCATGAAGGCCTGTACTCCAGACAGCTGTATGTACCATATCTATACCCCATGAAGGCCTGTACTCCAGACAGCTCTAAGCCATGAAGGCCTGTACTCCAGACAGCTCTAAGCCATGAAGGCCTGTACTCCAGACACCTCTAAGCCATGAAGGCCTGTACTCCAGACACCTCTAAGCCATGAAGGCCTGCACTCCAGACAGCTCTAAGCCATGAAGGCCTGTACTCCAGACAGCTCTAAGCCATGAAGGCCTGTACTCCAGACAGCTGTAAGCCATGAAGGCCTGTACTCCAGACAGCTCTAAGCCATGAAGGCCTGTACTCCAGACAGCTCTAAGCCATGAAGGCCTGTACTCCAGACAGCTGTAAGCCATGAAGGCCTGTACTCCAGACAGCTCTAAGCCATGAAGGCCTGTACTCCAGACAGCTCTAAGCCATGAAGGCCTGTACTCCAGACAGCTGTAAGCCATGAAGGCCTGTACTCCAGACAGCTCTAAGCCATGAAGGCCTGTACTCCAGACAGCTCTAAGCCATGAAGGCCTGTACTCCAGACAGCTCTAAGCCATGAAGGCCTGTACTCCAGACACCTCTAAGCCATGAAGGCCTGTACTCCAGACACCTCTAAGCCATGAAGGCCTGTACTCCAGACAGCTGTAAGCCATGAAGGCCTGTACTCCAGACAGCTCTAAGCCATGAAGGCCTGTACTCCAGACAGCTCTAAGCCATGAAGGCCTGTACTCCAGACAGCTCTAAGCCATGAAGGCCTGTACTCCAGACAGCTGTAAGCCATGAAGGCCTGTACTCCAGACAGCTGTAAGCCATGAAGGCCTGTACTCCAGACAGCTGTAAGCCATGAAGGCCTGTACTCCAGACAGCTGTAAGCCATGAAGGCCTGTACTCCAGACAGCTCTAAGCCATGAAGGCCTGTACTCCAGACAGTTCTAAGCCATGAAGGCCTGTACTCCAGACAGCTGTAAGCCATGAAGGCCTGTACTCCAGACAGCTCTAAGCCATGAAGGCCTGTACTCCAGACAGCTCTAAGCCATGAAGGCCTGTACTCCAGACAGCTGTAAGCCATGAAGGCCTGTACTCCAGACAGCTCTAAGCCATGAAGGCCTGTACTCCAGACAGCTCTAAGCCATGAAGGCCTGTACTCCAGACAGCTCTAAGCCATGAAGGCCTGTACTCCAGACAGCTGTAAGCCATGAAGGCCTGTACTCCAGACAGCTGTAAGCCATGAAGGCCTGTACTCCAGACAGCTGTAAGCCGTGAAGGCCTGTACTCCAGACAGCTGTAAGCCGTGAAGGCCTGTACTCCAGACAGCTCTAAGCCGTGAAGGCCTGTACTCCAGACAGCTCTAAGCCATGAAGGCCTGTACTCCAGACAGCTCTAAGCCAAGTGTTTTGTTGAAGCGCATGCAGAGCTCCAGTGTCCTGGTCTCAGGGCTGAGGGGGCTGACGTAGTGTTATAAAGGTGCTATGTAGTCTTATAAAGCCTGTATTCTCTCCTCCGTAGCTACGTGTTGGGCCATGATGCTATGAAGCGCATGCAGAGCTCCAATGTCCTGATCTCAGGGCTGAGAGGGCTTGGAGTGGAGATCGCTAAGAATGTCATCCTGGGTGGAGTCAAGAGTGTTACCCTGCACGACCAGGGACAGGCTGAGTGGAGAGACCTCTCCTCACAGGTACATGGTGTGTCTGTGGAGCTTATCTTTGGGCATGCTCAGGTCAAGATGATATTGATAGTGATATTGATCGGAACATGTTTTTAGTTCCATTTAGTTCTACCTGTGTAAGGAGGACCTATCTCTGTATTAACCCTGTCTCTCTGTCTCCAGTTCTACCTGCGTGAAGAGGACCTATCTCTGTATTAACCCTGTCTCTCTGTCTCCAGTTCTACCTGCGTGAAGAGGACCTATCTCTGTATTAACCCTGTCTCTCTGTCTCCAGTTCTACCTGCGTGAAGAGGGCGGCAGGTAGCTTAGTGGGTAAGAGCGTTGTGCCAGTAACCGAAAGGTCGCTGGTTCTAATCCCCGAGCCGACTAGGTGAAAAATCTGTCGATGTGCCCTTGAGCAAGGCACTTAACCCTAATTGCTCCTGTAAGTCGCTCTGGATAAGAGCGTCTGCTAAATGACCCAAAAAAAAAAAAAAAAAAAAAGAGGACCTATCTCTGTATTAACCCTGTCTCTCTGTCTCTAGTTCTACCTGTGAGAAGAGGACCTATCTCTGTATTAACCCTGTCTCTCCGTCTCCAGTTCTACCTGCGTGAAGAGGACCTATCTCTGTATTAACCCTGTCTCTCTGTCTCCAGTTCTACCTGCGTGAAGAGGACCTATCTCTGTATTAACCATGTCTCTCTGTCTCCAGTTCTACCTGCGTGAAGAGGACCTATCTCTGTATTAACCCTGTCTCTCTGTCTCCAGTTCTACCTGCGTGAAGAGGACCTATCTCTGTATTAACCCTGTCTCTCTGTCTCCAGTTCTACCTGCGTGAGGAGGACCTGGGGAAGAACAGGGCGGAGGTGTCTCAGACTCGCCTGGCTGAGCTCAACAGCTACGTACCTGTAGTGGCCTACACTGGAGCCCTCACCGACGACTACCTGACTCAGTTCCAGGTAGGTTATAAACTACATTACCCATCAACCCCGGTACCTAGTTAAACTACATTACGCTGGAGCCCTCACTGATGACTAGTGTTGCACGGTATACCGACTTTGGTACTTTTTGCATACTAGAACATGAAAAATGGGTCGGTTCTACAATTTATTTTCAGGACTTCTGTCAAATGTGTCTCACGGATCCTGTCAATTAGCCCAGCCCACCCCTTATTATAGATCACCCTGCCTACTCCACTAACTCACAGGGAGTCTGGGCAGCATCATGCTAGCTCCCCACTCACGCTGCACTGGGAGTCTGGGCAGCATCATGCTAGCTCCCCACTCACGCTGCACTGGGAGTCTGGACAGCATCATGCTAGCTCCCCACTCACGCTGCACTGGGAGTCTGGGCAGCATCATGCTAGCTCCCCACTCACGCTACACAGAAGTTAACACACTTTAATAATGTGACACGGCATGTAGAAATGTTGACACTGTTAATTCCTGTTCACAGAACAATGCCCATACAGGCTAGAACGCTTTACAATGCAAGAAGGTACCGGTAGCTTACGTCTTTGTAGGCTAACTTTCCTTGCTAGCTGACGGCTAAAGCTGACATCAATTCACTACCCTAGTACTTTGTTTGTGATAATATGCAAACCATAACGCAAAATATGCTGATTTCAAAACTGATTGCCACCAAAATCTTTTTTTATTCACTTATTCGGTATCTCACGTCTCTCCCAAAGATTATGTATTGCCTCAGTGAACTGACTGCCTCGTCATTACTGGTTAAAGAGAGCACACATTTATATAAAATAAGCTACTTCTATGCAAATGTTGTTGATCAGTTTATCAACAGAGATTCAAATTAATAATTACCATTTGTATTTTTTAAGAATCCCCATTGTTCCTGCCAAGGCAGCAGCTACTCATTTTTACATTTGAGTCATTTAGCAGACGCTCTTATCCAGAGCGACTTACAGTTAGTGAGTGCATATTGAGAAATTGATAAGAAGATTGTGGGAGCTGTACTGTTAGATTTCAGTGCAGCCTTTTGATATTATTGACCTTAACCTGTTGAGAAAATGTATGTGTTATGGCTTTTCAACCTCAGCTCTGAATCCACGATATGGCAATCTATCTAATGGAAGCTTTCTTTAATAGAAGCTTCTCTAATGTCAAACATGTAAAGTGTGGTGTACCGCAGGGCAGCTCTTTAGGCCCTCTTCTCTTTTCTATTTCTTACCAATGACCTGCCACTGGCATTAACCTCTTAAGGATCGGACCCTTTTTTTTTCTTCAATTTTTGCCTAAAATGACATCCCCAAATCTAACTGCCTGTAGCTCAGGACATGAAGCAAGGATATACATATTCTTGATACCATTTGAAAGGAAACACATTGAAGTTTGTGGAAATGTGAAATTAATGGAGGAGAATATAACACATTAGATCTGGTAAAATATAACACAAACAAAAAAACATGCGTTTTCTATTTATTTTATGTTCCATCTTTGAAATGCAAGAGAAAGGCCATAATATAATATTGCGGTTTAGGCGCAATTTAGATTTTGCCCACCTGATGGCAGCAGTGTCTGTGCAAAGTTTTAGATTGATCCAGTGAAGCATTGCAATACTGGACTATTTTGAATCAAGTCTGCCCAAATGTGCCGAATTGGTCAATTGATACATTTTCAAGTATACAACTATAGAGAAAATACAAAAATAATACACATTTTAAGTTTACACACTCCCAGGAATGTCATACATGATGGATCATTAGCTTATACAATAACTTTCACAGATCTAGATGGCAGGGTGGGTGTGGAGCCAGAGATAGCAGGGGTTCAAACTGTAAAACCCAGTTCCTACATTGGAATATAAAATTGATTTAATCAAACAAAACTATGCTACATTTTATCTCTGGGACCCTCAGGATGACAAATCAGAGCAAGATTACTGAATGCAAGTACATTACTTACCTTCAGAGGTGAATGTATCAAACCAGTTGCCGTGATACGTTTTTGGTATTTTTCACTGTAATAGCTACTGTAAATTGGATGGTGCAGTTAAATTAACAAGAATTTAAGCTTTCTGCCCATATAAGACATGTCTATGTCCTGGAAAGTTTGCTGTTACTTACAACAGTCATGCTAATCACATTAGCGCACGTTAGCTCAACCGTCCCGTATACAGGACACCGATCCCGTAGAGGTTAAACAAAGTATGTGTGTCCATGTATGCTGATGATTCAACCATATACGCATCAGCAACCACAGCTAATGACGTCACTGAAACCCTTAACAAAGTGTTGCAGTCTGTTTTGGAATGGGTGGCCAGTAAAAAAAAATGTCCTGAACATCTCTATAATTAAGAGCATTGTATTTGGTACAAATCATTCCCTAAGTTCTAGACCTCAGCTGAATCTGGTAATGAATGGTGTGGCTGTTGAGGAGACTAAATTACTTGGTGTTACCTTAGATTGTAAACTAATGGTCAAAACCATATAGATTCAATGGTTGTAAAGATTGGGAGAGGTCTGTCCGTAAAACAGATGCTCTGCTTTTTTTGACACCACACTCCACAAAGCAAGTTCTGCAGGCTCTAGTTTTGTCTTATCTTGATTATTGTCCAGTCGTGTGGTCGATTGCTACAAAGGAAAGGCCTAGTTCGTCTTGCTCTTCATTGTAATCAGAGGGCTGATATAAATACTATGCATGCCAGTCTCTCTTGGTTAAGAGTTGAGGAGAGACGGTGAATCGCTTTTTATTTTTATAAGAAACATTGTGTTGAATCCCAAATTGTTTGCATAGTCAACTTACACACAGCTCTGACACACACTTACCCCACCAGACATGCCACCAGGGGTCTTTTCAGTCCCCAAATCCAGAACAAATTCAAGAAAGCTTACAGTATTATATAGAGCCATTATTGCATGGAACTCCCTTCCATCTCATATTGCTCAAATAAACAGCAAACCTGGTTTCAAAAAACAGATAAAGCAACACCTCACGACACAACGCCTCTCCCCTATTTGACCTAGATAGTTTGTGTGTATGTATTGTAATGTAGGCTACGTGTGCCAGTCTGTTAGCTTTGTACATTTAATAAATATAGACCCAGTTCTGTATTCCACAGATTTCATTTAGGGAAAAAAACCTGTTATCACACACGAACCTGCAGCCACTGGATAGCTTGTCAGTTGACGTTCGAAGTAACGGCGCGGAGCAGTGACGGAGTTCCATTGAGATTTTTGAACATGGCCATAATGACATTCTATTCACGCTAAATTCTCTGACTTAAATAGTCTAACTAACGTGTGTGTGAGCCATATATGGTGGTGAGGGTTGGACTATACCGTTCTCTACAGAGTTTATATATATTTATTAACATTGAATGAAATAATAGTTTTTATGGGTGAACACCCTATGTACTGTAGTGTATACTATATAACATGTCTGTGTGTTGCAGGTTGTAGTCCTGACCAACTCCCCCCTAGAGGAGCAACAGAGTATTGGAGAGGTCTGTCACAGTAACAGCATCAAGCTGGTGATCGCTGACACACGGGGACTCTTCGGACAGCTCTTCTGTGACTTTGGAGAGGAGATGCTGGTGATTGATACCAACGGAGAGCAGCCTCTCTCTGCCATGATCTCCATGATCACCAAGGTTAGTACCCTGCTAAAATTCAGGCGGTAACACTAAAATGTGGAAAAAGTAGAGGGGTATTTTCAGATTTTTATCGTGATTTTTAAAAAAAATCTATAAATAAGTTTGTTGTACATTAATGGTCAAATACGCTGCATTTCAGACAGTCAGCAATAATCTAATGAATTCAGGGCTTGTGAAATTATACCCAGGCTAAATATAAGCCTTCCACAACCGTAAAGACCCACTAATAATTGTATGCTTTTATCAAAATAGTTTATCCTGCTTTTTTACAATAACTGATCTGGCTTGAAAATGCCCTTTTTTGGGGGGGGCAGGACTAACTCTGGAAAACCTTACAAGCTTGATACGGTGGGCTCCAAAAGTATTGGGATACTCCTGTACTTTGGATTTGAAATGATACACGAGTGGCGCAGTGGTCTAAGGCACTGCATCGCAGTGCTAGCTGTGCCACTAGAGATCCTGGTTCGAATCCAGGCTTTGTCGTAGCCGGCCGCGACCGGGAGACCCATGGGGCGGCGCACAATTGGCCCAGCGTCGTCCAGGGTAGGGGAGGGAATGGCTGGCAGGGATGTAGCTCAGTTGGTAGAGCATGGCGTTTGCAACGCCAGGGTTGTGGGTTCGATTCCCACGGGGGGCCAGTATGGAAAAAAAAAAGACGTAAATGTAATACAATGACTATGCGGTTAAGACTGTCAGCTTTAATTAGAGGGTTTTTTCATACATATCGGATGAACCGTTTAGAAATTACAGCACTTTTTGTACATTAGAAGGTGCACACAGCCTACAAGTCATGGCACACAGCCACAGTGGCCCCTGGCCTAAACCCTAGATATTACCCAGCCCTAGATATTACCCAGCCCTGGCCTAAACCCTAGATATTACCCAGCCCTAGATATTACCCAGCCCTGGCCTAAACCCTAGATATTACCCAGCCCTGGCCTAAACCCTAGATATTACCCAGCCCTGGCCTAAACCCTAGATATTACCCAGCCCTGGCCTAAACCCTAGATATTACCCAGCCCTGGCCTAAACCCTAGATATTACCCAGCCCTAGATATTACCCAGCCCTGGCCTAAACCCTAGATATTACCCAGGCCTGGCCTAAACCCTAGATATTACCCAGCCCTAGATATTACCCAGCCCTGGCCTAAACCCTAGATATTACCCAGCCCTAGATATTACCCAGCCCTGGCCTAAACCCTAGATATTACCCAGGCCTGGCCTAAACCCTAGATATTACCCAGCCCTGGCCTAAACCCTAGATATTACCCAGCCCTGGCCTAAACCCTAGATATTACCCAGCCCTGGCCTAAACCCTAGATATTACCCAGCCCTAGATATTACCCAGCCCTGGCCTAAACCCTAGGTATTACCCAGCCCTAGATATTACCCAGCCCTGGCCTAAACCCTAGATATTACCCGGCCCTGGCCTAAACCCTAGATATTACCCAGCCCTGGCCTAAACCCTAGATATTACCCAGCCCTGGCCTAAACCCTAGATATACCCAGCCCTGGCCTAAACCCTAGATATTACCCAGCCCTGGCCTAAACCCTAGATATTACCCAGCCCTGGCCTAAACCCTAGATATTACCCAGCCCTGGCCTAAACCCTAGATATTACCCAGCCCTAGATATTACCCAGCCCTGGCCTAAACCCTAGATATTACCCAGGCCTGGCCTAAACCCTAGATATTACCCAGCCCTAGATATTACCCAGCCCTGGCCTAAACCCTAGATATTACCCAGCCCTGGCCTAAACCCTAGATATTACCCAGCCCTGGCCTAAACCCTAGATATTACCCAGCCCTAGATATTACCCAGCCCTGGCCTAAACCCTAGATATTACCCAGCCCTGGCCTAAACCCTAGATATTACCCAGCCCTAGATATTACCCAGCCCTGGCCTAAACCCTAGATATTACCCAGCCCTGGCCTAAACCCTAGATATTACCCAGCCCTAGATATTACCCAGCCCTGGCCTAAACCCTAGATATTACCCAGCCCTAGATATTACCCAGCCCTAGATATTACCCAGCCCTAGATATTACCCAGCCCTGGCCTAAACCCTAGATATTACCCAGCCCTGGCCTAAACCCTAGATATTACCCAGCCCTAGATATTACCCAGCCCTAGATATTACCCAGCCCTAGATATTACCCAGCCCTAGATATTACCCAGCCCTAGATATTACCCAGCCCTGGCCTAAACCCTAGATATTACCCAGCCCTGGCCTAAACCCTAGATATTACCCAGCCCTGGCCTAAACCCTAGATATTACCCAGCCCTGGCCTAAACCCTAGATATTACCCAGCCCTGGCCTAAACCCTAGATATTACCCGGCCCTGGCCTAAACCCTAGATATTACCCAGCCCTAGATATTACCCAGCCCTGGCCTAAACCCTAGATATTACCCAGCCCTGGCCTAAACCCTAGATATTACCCAGCCCTAGATATTACCCAGCCCTGGCCTAAACCCTAGATATTACCCAGCCCTGGCCTAAACCCTAGGTATTACCCAGCCCTAGATATTACCCAGCCCTGGCCTAAACCCTAGATATTACCCAGCCCTGGCCTAAACCCTAGATATTACCCAGCCCTGGCCTAAACCCTAGATATTACCCAGCCCTGGCCTAAGCCCTAGAAATTACCCAGTCCTGGCCTAAACCCTAGATATTACCCAGTCCTGGCCTAAACCCTAGATATTACCCAGCCCTGGCCTAAACCCTAGATATTACCCAGCCCTGGCCTAAACCCTAGGTATTACCCAGCCCTAGATATTACCCAGCCCTGGCCTAAACCCTAGATATTACCCAGCCCTAGATATTACCCAGCCCTGGCCTAAACCCTAGATATTACCCAGCCCTGCTGTTTGATACCTGGAAGCCCTCTGGTTAGTAGCTTCGCTGCACCTGAACTTAACCTGTATCTCAGCGAAAGGCTCGGACGCTTCCAGGGTCAATCATTTGTTTAGCTGGAGAGTGACAAAATGTGTTCCGCGTTTAGGTAAGAAAAGTTGTTGTGGAACCACTGACTTAATATATGTCATTTAGCAGACGCTTTTATCCAAAGCGACTTAGTCATGCGCGCATCTATTTTTTTACGTATTGGTGGTCCCAGGTATCGAACCCACGTCCCTGGTGTTACAAGCGCCACGCTCTACCAACTGAGCTACGAAGGACCACTCATCATATGTGACGTTTCCAGTCTTCCTAGTACTGTCTCTGATCTATTTTCATCTTGTCAGTGAGTGGAACTGGTAACCTCTGTTCCTGGTTTCCCGTGTTACATCTTGTCAGTGAGTGGAACTGGTAACCTCTGTTCCTGGTTTCCCGTGTTGTGCAGATCTCATCCCTGCTTCTCACTCCGTAGGACGCAGCAGGTGTGGTGACGTGTCTGGACGAGACTCGCCACGGGTTTGAGAGCGGAGACTTTGTGATCTTCACTGAGGTGCAGGGCATGACTGAGCTCAACAGCTGCAAGCCGTTAGAAATCAAGACCCTGGGTGAGTCCTATCCTGTAGCAGTTCTTAGTATGGTCATAGCCTGGTCTCAGATCTGTCTGTTAGCGCCATCAACATAACTTAGGATGGTCATAGCCTGGTCTCAGATCTGTCTGTTAGCGCCATCAACATAACTTAGTATGGTCATAGCCTGGTCTCAGATCTGTCTGTTAGCGCCATCAACATAACTTAGTATGGTCATAGCCTGGTCTCAGATCTGTCTTTGCTGTCTTGGGTTAGAGCCATAGCTCCGTCAACATAACTTAGTACTGCCGTGACAATGACCCTAGGATCTAGCTAGACGTCTCTCACAGTCCTGGCACCAGGCTACTGTCATGGTATCAGGGGCATATTCTATTCAGTACTCTTGAGTGAATGGAAGAAGTCTTCTAAAGTCAATACTCTCCTCATCTCCTTGCTCTCTCCCTCTCTCTCCGTCCAGGCCCATACACCTTCAGTATCTGTGACACCACAGGGTTCTCTGACTACGCCAGGGGAGGCATCGTCTCTCAGGTCAAGATGCCCAAGAAGGTGGCCTTCGTAAGTACCTCACGTTGTCCTCGGGTCATTGTGTCAGGTGAGCATGTGGTGGTTTTCATTAAACCGTTCTGTTACTGTGACGTGGCAGACAGTTACTGCCATCTACAACAATGTTTAACGTAGTGGTACAAGCCTGGTCAAATGTTCAGGTTGCAAAACTTCAGTGTCTGACTAATCATGATCATTTGGGACTCTGAATGTGTGCAGTGATTTCACCAGTAAAGTAATCTCCAACGGTGCATAGTCCACTATTACTTGGCGGAAGAAAGGGTGAGTTAATTCACATGCGTCTCGCCTTCTCTCTCTTGCACACGTCCCCCCCCCTCTGTAGAAATCCTTCACCACTTCCATGGCTGAGCCAGAGTTTGTTCTGACAGACTTTGCTAAGTTTGAGCGACCAGGACAGCTTCACCTGGGCTTCCAGGCTCTACACAGCTACCAGAGGAAACACCGCAGGCTGCCCAAGCCCTGGTGCCAGGTACACACACACATACACACACACACACAGTGGTAATCCCATCAATCAATCTTGTGCACAAGGCAGAATCCTGTGAACAAGAATGAATGAATGTGTTCTGCTTATTTTTGACTTCCCTGGGCTGTTTCCTCCAAATCAAAAATAAAATAATTGCAAGCTAGTTATTTAGCGACGTCCAGAATAATATGGTTAGCATTTTTGGAGAATGTAGTTAATGCTAGTGGAAATGGGTGTTTCCGGTAGCTGCCATTCCAGGAAGTCGAAAATACACTTTAAAAAACGTACAAGTAACTTCCATTCTTGGCATCCATGCTGTTCCTCTGTGCACGTTTGTATTATGGAGAGGGAACAAGTCTACTCCTGTGGATTATTGAGAGGGAACAAGTCCGTACTCCTGTGTGTGTTATAGAGAGGGAACAAGTCCGTACTCCTGTGGATTATGGAGAGGGAACAAGTCCGTACTCCTGTGGATTATGGAGAGGGAACAAGTCTGTACTCCTGTGGATTATGGAGAGGGAACAAGTCTGTACTCCTGTGGATTATGGAGAGGGAACAAGTCTGTACTCCTGTGGATTATGGAGAGGGAACAAGTCTGTACTCCTGTGGATTATGGAGAGGGAACAAGTCTGTACTCCTGTGGATTATTGAGAGGGAACAAGTCTGTACTCCTGTGGATTATGGAGAGGGAACAAGTCTGTACTCCTGTGGATTATGGAGAGGGAACAAGTCTGTACTCCTGTGGATTATGGAGAGGGAACAAGTCTGTACTCCTGTGGATTATGGAGAGGGAACAAGTCCAGTGCTATGTCTTCGTTGCCAGAATGTTCCCTGTCTTGTTCTATCCTCAATCGCTTGATATGAAATAGGGAGGTTAAACCCAGTGTGTCAGCAGTAATACTGCTTCGACTTCTTCATTATAGGATTAAAAACAAAACCTATTAGGTGAGAAGTCATTGGCCTGAAGCCCAAAAAGAAAGGAAATTCACATGAGCACCACAATTACACTTGACTATTTTTATCCACAAATGGGTGAAATGCTGGCACTGTGGAGCCCTGAACACCCGCCAACGTGGCTGCTGAAATGGACATCTTAACCACCAATGCCTAAATCTACCCGCAGGTGTTTAATTTGAGGCCCTGCCTCTATAGATGATTGACTGTCCAACACACCACTTGGTGTTATGTTGGTGAACCTACTGACCCCAAAAATATGCTATGAAATATATATATTTCTCAATTACATGGTTTGCTAAAATAAAGGTTAAAGGAAATACAGGAAGGGACCCCATTACTATAGTACCAAACAGCTTTCTCAATCAAGCATGGTCTTGTAAGTATAAAAGCAAAACTTGTTTTCATATAATCATTTAAAAAAAGCTTGATAAGGTAGTGGAATGGGATTAGTGTGGTGTGGGAAGAATCCAATAGTTGAACTTGTATGCGGTACAAATCACATTATTGTGGGAGCACCTCTGAGTATGAATTAGACTGTTCGGGAAGGTTTGAATCCTAAGCGACCTGCATACACATTGTTTGAAGTACAATAGACCAACATAGCTACTGTTGTAGGTCAACGCTGTGTGCTGGAAAACCTTGGTAGATTATGGGTGGAGTAGGCATTGTGGTGCTCATGTGAATTTCCTGTTTTTGACTTAAGACCAATGCCTTCTCACTTAAAACATGGTTTTATAAAAAATTAAAAAAGTGGTATTTTCAACATTCATTAAAACTTGTTTTTCAACCACTCCACAAATTTCTTGTTAAACTATAGTTTTGGCAAGTTGGTTAGGACATGTACTTGTGCATGACACAAGTAATTTTACAGACAGATTATTTCACTTATAATTCACTGTATCACAATTCCAGTGGGTCAGAAGTTTACATACACTAAGTTGACTGTGCCTTTAAACAGCTTGGAAAATTCCAGAAAATGATGTCATGGCTTTAGAAGCTTCTGAAAGGCTTATTGATATCATTTGAGTCAATTGGAGGTGTACCTGTGGATATATTTCAAGGCCTACCTTCAAACTCAATGCCTCTTTGCTTGACATCATGAGAAAATGAAAAGAAATCAGCCAAGACCTCAGAAAGAAAATTGTAGACCTCCACAAGTCAGGTTCATCCTTGGGAGCAATTTCCAAACGCCTGAAGGCACCACGTTCATCTGTACAAACAATAGTACGCAAGTATAAACACCATGGGACCACGCAGCCGTCATACCGCTCAGGAAGGAGACGCTTTCTGTCTCCTAGAGATGAACGTACTTTGGTGCAAAAAGTGCAAATCAATCCCAGAACAACAGCAAAGGACCTTGTGAAAATGCTGGAGGAAACTGGTACAAAAGTATCTATATCCACAGTAAAACTAGTCCTATATCGACATAACCTGAAAGGCCGCTCAGAAAGGAAGAAGCCACTGCTCCAAAACCGCCATAAAAAAGCCAGACTACGGTTTGCAACTGCACATGGGGACAAAGATCATACTTTTTGGAGAAATGTCCTCTGGTCTGATGAAACAAAAATAGAACTGTTTGGCCATAATGACCATCGTTATGTTTGGAGGAAAAAGGGGAACGCTTGCAAGCCGAAGAACACCATCCCAACCGTGAAGCACGGGGGTGGCAGCATCATGCTGTGGGGGTGCTTTGCTGCAGGAGGGACTGGTGCACTTCACAAAATAGATGGCATCATGAGGAAGGAAAATTATGTGGATATATTGAAGCAACATCTCAAGACATCAGTCGGGAAGTTATTATGCTAATTTGATTTCCACAGGGTTGCTGACATCGACCTTAGGGGATTAAATCCACTTTAATCAGTGAAGATGAAGGGGAGGAGACAGGTTAAAGAAGGATTTTTAAGCCTTGAAATAACTGAGACGTGGATTGTGTATGTGTGCCATTCAGAGGGTGAATGGGCAAGACAAAATATTGAAGTGCCTTTGAACGGGGTATGGTAGTAGGTGCCAGGCGCATCGGTTTGAGTGTCAAGAACTTAAACTCTACTGGGTTTTCACGCTCAACAGTTTGTGTATCAAGAAGGGTCCGTCACCCAAAGGACATCCAGCCATCTTGACACAACTGTGGGAAGCATTGGAGTCGACATGGGCCAGCATCCCTGTGGAACGCTTTCGACACCTTGTAGAGTTCCTGACCGACTGATTTAGGCTGTTCTGAGGGCAACAGGGGTGCAACTCAATGTTAGGAATGTGTTCTTAATGTTTTGTACACTCAGTGTATGTTCTGTGGCGCTGTTTAGCGACTACATTTGTTGGAATAAATTGAGACTGACAGTCCTTTTCCCCCTTTGTCTGTTTTTGAATGTAAAAAAAAAAAAAAAATAAGAAAAACTTAAACAAAAGAAAATGAGCAATCCAGTTAATGTTTTGGGGTGTGTGTTGCAGGCTGATGGAGAGGAGCTGGTGTCTCTGGCTAAAGAGGTGAACTCCAGCCAGACGGGGTCAGCTAAGGTGGAGGAGCTGGATGACAAGCTCATTAAGAAACTAGCCTTCGTCTCCGCCGGCGACCTGGCACCAATCAACGCTTTCATTGGTGGACTGGCCGCACAGGAAGTTATGAAGGTAAGGAGCTGCTCACTTCCTGTCTTCTCTAAGCTGTCTGTTTCTGCTCTATATGGTTAAACATTGTGTGTGTGGACCAGGGTTTCCGTTAGGGAAATGTGGCTGGCGCCGGACATTTGACTGTCAGCATTTTAATTTACCCAAATGCATTGGGGTGCGTAACCTGATTAGGGCGTACATCCACGGTGCTCAGAATGATAGAAATCATATTTTAGGGGGGGCACTAGTGAGCAAGCCATGGAGTAGGTCGCGTTTGTCCGAGCTCCTGCTGAAATTGCATTTATTTAATAATTTCTTTGCGCTTTTACCCAAAAAGAACTAGGAAACGCAGCCTTTGAGTCGTTTTTCTTTACGTAACTTGTTTTGAAGTAAATGGCACATTACCAGAGAAAGTTTAAGTACAGCGGAGGCACCGACAAAAGTGACAACACTAGGCCCAAGACGACGTGCTTGAGTTCTTCGGCTCCTCAGCTCATCTGTACTCAAGTCAGAGCTCAGAGGCACTCAGTGAGGACTTCAACTTCATTAAGTCAAAGTTACAAGCAGTCACGAATGAACTTGCAATGGTTCGCACTGAATTGGATACAGTGAAGAAAACAGTCTCTGACAACATGTTCGAATGACGCGACTACGCTACAAACCACAGTTGGGAAGCTCAAAACGGACAACATGTTCGAATGACGCGACTACGCTACAAACCACAGTTGGGAAGCTCAAAACGGATGTGGCTAGCCGTAAGGAACAACTCATACATTTACAAAGTCCTATGCAAAGGATCATGGGGTGGCTGAGGACCCGGGCTCAAGTTCTACTTCATCGGTCTCAAAGCTACTGAAGGAAGCCCTCCAGACGTCATTGTTGACCGCTCGCATCGGGCTTCTTTAGGCGTTACGTTGGTTGATGCCATTACTAGTTAACATTAGTGCCTTTTAATTCTGGTGAGTCAATTGTCTTTGTTTACTTTTTGTTTTTACCATGAAGCTGCTTATTTCATTTGTTGATGGTATTCAGGGTAGATAAAGCACAATTATATTAGGCTATGTCCTTTCTTTAAATATGATACGCTGAATCAAGTGCTACGATGTACAGTACCAGTCAAAAGTTTGGACACCTATTCATTCAAGGGTTTTTCTTTATTTTGACTATTTTCTACCACAGCGCTCTGATGGTTTCTTTTGACCAAACAATACATTAGGGCTGGGAATTGCCAGGGACCTCCCTTACGTGTAGATACGATATGTATAGCGATTCTCACGATTATATTGTATTGCGACTTGATGTTCCAAACATAGTGCTCACTGTGTACAAAACATTAGGAACACCTGCTCTTTCCACGACAGACTGACCAGGTGAATCCAGGTGAAAGCTATGATCCCTTATTGATGTCACCTGTTAAATCCACTTCAATCAGTGTAGATGAAGGGGAGGAGACAGGTTAAAGAAATATTTATTTAGCCTTGAGACAATTGAGACATGGATTGCGTATGTGTGCCATTCAGAGGGTGAATGGGCAAGACAAAATATTTAAGTGCCTTTGAACGGGGTATGGTAGTAGGTGCCAGGGTGCACAGGTTTGAGTGTCAAGAACTGCAACGCTGCTGGGTTTCACACTCAACAGTTTTCTGAGTATCTAAAATGGTACGCCACCCAAAGGACATCCAGCCAACTGCAAGCCAGTGGTTGAAAACGGGTCATTGTTGAAAGAGGACAAAGGAGGCTGACACGAATTGTGCAAAGCAATACACAATACACAGGCTGCAGTTAGTCAACTGCCAGTCCAATACACAGGCTGCAGTTAGTCAACTGCCAGTCCAATACACAGGCTGCAGTTAGTCAACTGCCAGTCCAATACACAGGCTGCAGTTAGTCAACTGCCAGTCCAATACACAGGCTGCAGTTAGTCAACTGCCAGTCCAGGACAACATGGCTGCAGTTAGTCAACTGCCAGTCCAGGACAACATGGCTGCAGTTAGTCAACTGCCAGTCCAGGACAACATGGCTGCAGTTAGTCAACTGCCAGTCCAGGACAACATGGCTGCAGTTAGTCAACTGCCAGTCCAGGACAACATGGCTGCAGTTAGTCAACTGCCAGTCCAGGACAACATGGCTGCAGTTAGTCAACTGCCAGTCCAGGACAACATGGCTGCAGTTAGTCAACTGCCAGTCCAGGACAACATGGCTGCAGTTAGTCAACTGCCAGTCCAGGACAACATGGCTGCAGTTAGTCAACTGCCAGTCCAGGACAACATGGCTGCAGTTAGTCAACTGCCAGTCCAGGACAACATGGCTGCAGTTAGTCAACTGCCAGTCCAGGACAACATGGCTGCAGTTAGTCAACTGCCAGTCCAGGACAACATGGCTGCAGTTAGTCCAGGACAACATGGCTGCAGTTAGTCAACTGCCAGTCCAGGACAACATTGGTGCCCAAATACCCATAAAATAATGCACAACTCGTCGTACCTTGACATGAATGGGCTATGGCAGCCTACGACTTTACACAGTTCCACTTCTTTCAGCAAAAAACTAACTGCGGTTGCAGTAGGCTAAAAGGAACTAAAACACTGGAGAATTGGAAAAACATTGCCTGGTCTGATGAATCCCTGGTCCTGCTGATTGGAAGACTAGGGTAAGGAGCGCTCCACAGGAGGACATGCATCCACCATTCTGCAGGTCAACATGGCAGGCTGGTGGGGCTGGTGGGGCTGGTGGTGATGGTGGTGATGGTCCTGCTGATTGGAAGACTAGGGTAAGGAGCGCTCCACAGGAGGACATGCATCCACCATTCTGCAGGTCAACATGGCAGGCTGGTGGGGCTGGTGGGGCTGGTGGGGCTGGTGGGGCTGGTGTGGGGTGTTTTCGTGGCACACAATGGGCCCGTTGATAAAAGTGGAGCGAAGTTTAAATGCCACAGGATATCTGAACATCATTGCCAACCAAGTGCATTCTGTCATGGCAGCAGTGTATCCATTTGCAAATAGATATTTTCAGCAGGATAATGCCCAATGCCACAAGGCTAGGATTGTCCAGGAATGGTTCCACGAACATGACTGTGAATTTAGCTTACTGCAGTGGCCTGCCCAGTCACCAGATCTCAATCCAGTTGAGCGTCTGTAGGAGGAGATGGAACGAGCCATTCGGAGTAGAGATCCACTACCAGCCAACTTCACAACTTTGGGAAGCATTGAAGTCAACATGGGCCAGCATCCCTGTGGAACGCTTTCCACACCTTGTAGTCCATGCCGATAAATTGAGCCTGTTCGGAGGGCAAAGGGTGGGTGCAACTCAATATTAGGAAGGTGTTCCTAATGTTTTGTACAGTCAGGATATGTCTGCTGCAGAGGGATAAGGGAGCCATGATGTTGGCTCACTATTTTAAGATGGAGAACAAGCTATAGGAGGGAAAGTACCGCCATTTTGGCGCAGCTGACTAGTGCTAGCTAACGCTACCTAGCAAAACACTAATCATTGATAATAATATTGTGATATGTAACTACCAAATGTTTTTCCCAATCACTACAATATACCACATTACTACTTACTAGTAATACAGTTGTTTAAAAACATTACAAAGCATGCAAAAAAAATCTGACTGGTTGGTAGACCAAAAAGTAAATGTCCCACCCTGCACACAACCTTACCAACTAAGAGCCACACAGGACCCCATCTGTCTCCTCTGTCATGTACAGGGAAGGTCATGTCCATCGTGTGTGTTCTGTCTGTCTCCTCTGTCATGTACAGGGAAGGTCATGTCCAGCGTGTGTGTTCTGTCTGTCTCCTCTGTCATGTACAGGGAAGGTCATGTCCATCGTGTGTGTTCTGTCTGCCTCCTCTGTCATGTACAGGGAAGGTCTTGTCCATCGTGTGTGTTCTGTCTGTCTCCTCTGTCATGTACAGGGAAGGTCATGTCCATCGTGTGTGTTCTGTCTGTCTCCTCTGTCATGTACAGGGAAGGTCATGTCCATCGTGTGTGTTCTGTCTGTCTCCTCTGTCATGTACAGGGAAGGTCTTGTCCATCGTGTGTGTTCTGTCTGTCTCCTCTGTCATGTACAGGGAAGGTCATGTCCATCGTGTGTGTTCTGTCTGTCTCCTCTGTCATGTACAGGGAAGGTCATGTCCATCGTGTGTGTTCTGTCTGTCTCCTCTGTCATGTACAGGGAAGGTCATGTCCATCGTGTGTGTTCTGTCTGTCTCCTCTGTCATGTACAGGGAAGGTCATGTCCATCGTGTGTGTTCTGTCTGTCTCTGTCATGTACAGGGAAGGTCTTGTCCATCGTGTGTGTTCTGTCTGTCTCTGTCATGTACAGGGAAGTTTATTTCCCACCCTGGGAATGAACCTTTTGTTCCACCAGCCACTGTGCCAGGTAGATGAAAGAAATCTACCAGCCACTCAGATGTTATTACCATTACTAAATATTTGTTCACCATTTGTTACACGAAACAAGGAATGTATGACTACTAAGAAGTAATGTGGTATTGCTAAATTCTATTTCCTTTTTGTGACCTCAAGTCTTTTAACCAATGTAGGTTACAAAAAATAATTTAGATACAATAGTAAAAGTGTAAAACCGATAAACAGTTTTACAACTGAACATCAAGAATCAACGCAAACTGCTGACTAGTATTGCTTATTTATAACTGTCAGTTCAGGGCTTTAACGTTTTACATTTTTTACAAGGAGTACATAAGTTGATATTTAGGAGCGCAGTTAAATTATTTTAGTGTTTTAATGATAAATGACAAAGTTCATGAATAAAAGGTTTTTGGACTGTTATAAAATTGTAGTCATTAGGTGAGACAAATGTTCCCTTTAAGGAGCAGGCATTACCATGGTAACAGGGCACTCCTTGTCAGAGATGATTGTCTCGGTGTCTGTCGGAGATGATCGTCTCGGTGTCTGTCGGAGATGATTGTCTTGGTGTCTGTCGGAGATGATCGTCTCGGTGTCTGTCGGAGATGATTGTCTTGGTGTCTGTCGGAGATGATTGTCTTGGTGTCTGTCGGAGATGATTGTCTCGGTGTCTGTCGGAGATGATTGTCTTGGTGTCTGTCGGAGATGATCGTCTCGGTGTCTGTCGGAGATGATTGTCTCGGTGTCTGTCGGAGATGATCGTCTCGGTGTCTGTCGGAGATGATTGTCTCGGTGTCTGTCGGAGATGATTGTCTCGGTGTCTGTCGGAGATGATTGTCTTGGTGTCTGTCGGAGATGATTGTCTCGGTGTCTGTCGGAGATGATTGTCTCGGTGTCTGTCGGAGATGATTGTCTCGGTGTCTGTCGGAGATGATTGTCTCGGTGTCTGTCGGAGATGATTGTCTCGGTGTCTGTCGGAGATGATCGTCTCGGTGTCTGTCGGAGATGATCGTCTCGGTGTCTGTCGGAGATGATTGTCTCGGTGTCTGTCGGAGATGATCGTCTCGGTGTCTGTCGGAGATGATTGTCTTGGTGTCTGTCGGAGATGATCGTCTCGGTGTCTGTCGGAGATGATCGTCTCGGTGTCTGTCGGAGATGATTGTCTCGGTGTCTGTCGGAGATGATTGTCTTGGTGTCTGTCGGAGATGATTGTCTCGGTGTCTGTCGGAGATGATTGTCTCGGTGTCTGTCGGAGATGATCGTCTCGGTGTCTGTCGGAGATGATTGTCTCGGTGTCTGTCGGAGATGATTGTCTCGGTGTCTGTCGGAGATGATTGTCTCGGTGTCTGTCGGAGATGATTGTCTCGGTGTCTGTCGGAGATGATTGTCTCGGTGTCTGTCGGAGATGATTGTCTCGGTGTCTGTCGGAGATGATTGTCTCGGTGTCTGTCGGAGATGATCGTCTCGGTGTCTGTCGGAGATGATCGTCTCGGTGTCTGTCGGAGATGATCGTCTCGGTGTCTGTCGGAGATGATCGTCTCGGTGTCTACCAGCAGACAGTTGCAGCAAACTCCAAACTAATATTGAAATACAACCTAGCATGTGAACAAAACGATGAACTATCCAAGAAACACCTGGACAAAGTCACACTGTACTAGCCTTTCTACTTCTACATTTGAGCATTGGATAAAAAAATTCAATAAAAAAGAAACTGTTCCCAAATGCTGTGTGACCCACCCACCGACGTGGCTGGTGAAATACATTCTTGCCTGCCAATGCCAATTTCCTACCCTGTCCATGCCCATGGGGCGGAGGCTGTTCACGCCCATGAACGGGACTGTACGGTATTAAACTGTCTGTCTGTCTGTGTCTCCTAGGCGTGTACAGGGAAGTTCATGCCCATGAACGGTGACTGTACGGTATTAAACTGTCTGTCTGTCTGTGTCTCCTAGGCGTGTACAGGGAAGTTCATGCCCATGATGCAGTGGCTGTATTTTGATGCTCTGGAGTGTCTGTCTGAGGAAGAGGGAGGAGCCATGCTCACTGAGGAGGACTGTGCCCCTGTGAGTATACCCCCCCCACACACACACACACACACCTTATATACACACACACCTTATATACACACACACACCTACCATACGCACACCTACCGAACTCTCTCTCTCACACACTCTGACATCTGCCATACTCACACCTACCGTCTGACATCCACCATACGCACCCCTACGTCTGACATCTACCATACGCACCCCTACCGTCTGACATCCACCATACGCACCCCTACCGTCTGACATCCACCATACGCACCCCTACCGTCTGACATCCACCATACGCACCCCTACCGTCTGACATCCACCATACGCACACCTACCGTCTGACATCTACCATACGCACACCTACCGTCTGACATCCACCATACGCACCCCTACCGTCTGACATCCACCATACGCACCCCTACCGTCTGACATCCACCATACGCACACCTACCGTCTGACATCTACCATACGCACCCCTACCGTCTGACATCCACCATACGCACCCCTACCGTCTGACATCCACCATACGCACCCCTACCGTCTGACATCCACCATACGCACCCCTACCGTCTGACATCCACCATACGCACCCCTACCGTCTGACATCCACCATACGCACACCTACCGTCTGACATCTACCATACGCACCCCTACCGTCTGACATCCACCATACGCACCCCTACCGTCTGACATCCACCATACGCACCCCTACCGTCTGACATCCACCATACGCACCCCTACCGTCTGACATCCACCATACGCACCCCTACCGTCTGACATCCACCATACGCACCCCTACCGTCTGACATCCACCATACGCACCCCTACCGTCTGACATCCACCATACGCACCCCTACCGTCTGACATCCACCATACGCACCCCTACCGTCTGACATCCACCATACGCACCCCTACCGTCTGACATCCACCATACGCACACCTACCGTCTGACATCCACCATACGCACCCCTACCGTCTGACATCTACCATACGCACCCCTACCGTCTGACATCCACCATACGCACACCTACCGTCTGACATCTACCATACGCACCCCTACCGTCTGACATCTACCATACGCACACCTACCGTCTGACATCTACCATACGCACCCCTACCGTCTGACATCCACCATACGCACCCCTACCGTCTGACATCCACCATACGCACACCTACCGTCTGACATCTACCATACGCACCCCTACCGTCTGACATCCACCATACGCACACCTACCGTCTGACATCTACCATACGCACCCCTACCGTCTGACATCCACCATACGCACACCTACCGTCTGACATCCACCATACGCACACCTACCGTCTGACATCCACCATACGCACACCTACCGTCTGACATCTACCATACGCACACCTACCGTCTGACATCTACCATACGCACACCTACCGTCTGACATCTACCATACGCACACCTACCGTCTGACATCTACCATACGCACACCTACCGTCTGACATCTACCATACGCACACCTACCGTCTGACATCTACCATACGCACACCTACCGTCTGACATCTACCATACGCACACCTACCGTCTGACATCTACCATACGCACACCTACCGAACTCTCTCACACACTCTGACATCTACCATACGCACACCTACCGTCTGACATCCACCATACGCACACCTACCGTCTGACATCCACCATACGCACCCCTACCGTCTGACATCTACCATACTCACCCCTACCGTCTGACATCTACCATACGCACCCCTACCGTCTGACATCCACCATACGCACCCCTACCGTCTGACATCCACCATACGCACCCCTACCGTCTGACATCCACCATACGCACCCCTACCGTCTGACATCCACCATACGCACCCCTACCGTCTGACATCCACCATACGCACACCTACCGTCTGACATCTACCATACGCACACCTACCGTCTGACATCTACCATACGCACACCTACCGTCTGACATCTACCATACGCACACCTACCGTCTGACATCTACCATACGCACACCTACCGTCTGACATCTACCATACTCACCCCTACCGTCTGACATCTACCATACGCACACCTACCGTCTGACATCTACCATACGCACACCTACCGTCTGACATCTACCATACGCACACCTACCGTCTGACATCTACCATACGCACACCTACCGTCTGACATCTACCATACGCACACCTACCGTCTGACATCCACCATACGCACACCTACCGTCTGACATCTACCATACGCACACCTACCGTCTGACATCTACCATACTCACCCCTACCGTCTGACATCCACCATACGCACACCTACCGTCTGACATCTACCATACGCACACCTACCGTCTGACATCTACCATACGCACACCTACCGTCTGACATCTGCCATACGCACACCTACCGTCTGACATCTACCATACGCACACCTACCGTCTGACATCTACCATACGCACACCTACCGAACTCTCTCTCTCACACACATTTATTCACTCTGACATCCACCATACGCACACCTACCGAACTCTCTCTCACACACACATTTATTTTTTTACATTTATTTACATTTTAGTCATTCAGCAGACGCTCTTATCCAGAGCGACTTACAGGAGCAATTAGGGTTAAGTGCCTTGCTCAAGGGCACATCGACAGATTTTTGACGTAGTCGGCTCGGGGATTAGAACCAGCGACCTTTCGGTTACTGGCACAACGCTCTTAACCACTAAGCTACCTGCCGCCCCACCACACACACACACACACACACACACACACACACACACACACACACACACACACACACACACACACACACACACACACACACACACACACACACACACACACACACACACACACACACACACACACACACACACACACACACACACACACACACACACACACACACACACACACACACACACACACACACACACACACACACACACACACACACACACACACACACACACACACACACACCTGGCACAAAACACATGCCAGTATTTAACTATAAAACCTCTCTATTACAACCCTACCTGCTACCTGTTCTCTATTACAACCCTACCTGCTACCTGTTCTCTATTACAACCCTACCTGCTACCTGTTCTCTATTACAACCCTACCTGCTACCTGTTCTCTATTACAACCCTACCTGCTACCTGTTCTCTATTACAACCCTACCTGCTACCTGTTCTCTATTACAACCCTACCTGCTACCTGTTCTCTATTACAACCCTACCTGCTACCTGTTCTCTATTACAACCCTACCTGCTACCTGTTCTCTATTACAACCCTACCTGCTACCTGTTCTCTATTACAACCCTACCTGCTACCTGTTCTCTATTACAACCCTACCTGCTACCTGTTCTCTGATTACAACCCTACCTGCTACCTGTTCTCTGATTACAACCCTACCTGCTACCTGTTCTCTGATTACAACCCTACCTGCTACCTGTTCTCTGATTACAACCCTACCTGCTACCTGTTCTCTATTACAACCCTACCTGCTACCTGTTCTCTATTACAACCCTACCTGCTACCTGTTCTCTATTACAACCCTACCTGCTACCTGTTCTCTATTACAACCCTACCTGCTACCTGTTCTCTATTACAACCCTACCTGCTACCTGTTCTCTGATTACAACCCTACCTGCTACCTGTTCTCTGATTACAACCCTACCTGCTACCTGTTCTCTATTACAACCCTACCTGCTACCTGTTCTCTATTACAACCCTACCTGCTACCTGTTCTCTATTACAACCCTACCTGCTACCTGTTCTCTGATTACAACCCTACCTGCTACCTGTTCTCTGATTACAACCCTACCTGCTACCTGTTCTCTATTACAACCCTACCTGCTACCTGTTCTCTATTACAACCCTACCTGCTACCTGTTCTCTATTACAACCCTACCTGCTACCTGTTCTCTATTACAACCCTACCTGCTACCTGTTCTCTATTACAACCCTACCTGCGGGAAAATAATTAAAGGACATGTCTCCTTCTCTCCAGAGGAACAGTCGTTATGATGGCCAGATCGCTGTGTTTGGCGTCAAGCTGCAGGAGGAGCTGGCTAAACAACGCTACTTCCTGGTTGGGGCTGGCGCTATTGGCTGTGAGCTGCTCAAGAACTTTGCCATGATCGGATTGGCTGGCGGGGAGGGTGAGGTCATCGTGACAGACATGGACACTATTGAGAAATCCAACCTCAACAGACAGTTCCTCTTCAGGTGAGAGAGGGAGGTAGGGAGGGGTAGACTTAACCCATGGAGGGTTTAAATCACGCTTAAAAAAACACCCCTTTAGCCTTTCCTCTGGGATTTCACTGTTTTAGACATCGAGTGTCTGAAATGGCACCCTATTCCCTAGATAGTGCACCTCTTCTGATCAGGGCACATATGGGTCTGCTCAAAAGTAGTGCACTATCTAGGGAATAGAACATAGTTTGGGACGCAGGCCTTTGTGTTTTAATTGATCTGTCATTGCCTCTTGTTTGCTTGTATTTCATTGTTCTTCTGTAAAGTGTTGCGGGTTTAAAGGAACTATATTAAATAAAGTTGTGTTTGGTTTGTATTCAGGCCGTGGGACGTGACGAAGATGAAGAGTGAGACTGCGGCGGCAGCGGTGAAGCAGATGAACCCGTCCATCCGGATCACGGGTCACCAGAACCGCGTCGGGCCCGACACCGAGCGCGTCTACGATGACGACTTCTTCGAGAGCCTTCACGGAGTCGCCAACGCACTGGACAACGTTGACGCACGTAAGACTCATTATAAACATTACTGCTCAATGTGTGTTATCCGTAGTGGTCACTACAGTTATCAACAGATACAGACGTTATGGTCACTACAGTTATCAACAGATACAGATGTTATGGTCACTACAGTTATCAACAGATACAGATGTTATGGTCACTACAGTTATCAACAGATACAGATGTTATGGTCACTACAGTTATCAACAGCTACAGATGTTATGGTCACTACAGTTATCAACAGATACAGATGTTATGGTCACTACAGTTATCAACAGATACAGATGTTATGGTCACTACAGTTATCAACAGCTACAGATGTTATGGTCACTACAGTTATCAACAGATACAGACGTTATGGTCACTACAGTTATCAACAGCTACAGATGTTATGGTCACTACAGTTATCAACAGATACAGATGTTATGGTCACTACAGTTATCAACAGCTACAGATGTTATGGTCACTACAGTTATCAACAGATACAGATGTTATGGTCACTACAGTTATCAACAGATACAGATGTTATGGTCACTACAGTTATCAACAGATACAGACGTTATGGGCACTACAGTTATCAACAGCTACAGATGTTATGGTCACTACAGTTATCAACAGATACAGACATTATGGTCACTACAGTTATCAACAGCTACAGACGTTATGGTCACTACAGTTATCAACAGATACAGACGTTATGGTCACTACAGTTATCAACAGCTACAGATGTTATGGTCACTACAGTTATCAACAGATACAGATGTTATGGTCACTACAGTTATCAACAGCTACAGACGTTATGGTCACTACAGTTATCAACAGATACAGACGTTATGGTCACTACAGTTATCAACAGATACAGACGTTATGGGCACTACAGTTATCAACAGATACAGACGTTATGGTCACTACAGTTATCAACAGCTACAGACGTTATGGTCACTACAGTTATCAACAGATACAGATGTTATGGTCACTAACAAGGAGAAACTAGATACTGCCTGTCTGGACGGTAAGGTGAAACTAGATACTGCCTGTCTGGACGGTAGGGAGAAACTAGATACTGCCTGTCTGGACGGTAGAGGGAGAAACTAGATACTGCCTGTCTGGACGGGAGGGAGAAACTAGATACTGCCTGTCTGGACGGTAAGGAGAAACTAGATACTGCCTGTCTGGACGGGAGGGAGAAACTAGATACTGCCTGTCTGGACGGTAGAGGGAGAAACTAGATACTGCCTGTCTGGACGGGAGGGAGAAACTAGATACTGCCTGTCTGGACGGTAGAGGGAGAAACTAGATACTGCCTGTCTGGAAGGTAAGGAGAAACTAGATACTGCCTGTCTGGACGGGAGGGAGAAACTAGATACTGCCTGTCTGGACGGTAAGGAGAAACTAGATACTGCCTGTCTGGACGGGAGGGAGAAACTAGATACTGCCTGTCTGGACGGTAGTGGGAGAAACTAGATACTGCCTGTCTGGACGGGAGGGAGAAACTAGATACTGCCTGTCTGGACGGTAAGGAGAAACTAGATACTGCCTGTCTGGACGGGAGGGAGAAACTAGATACTGCCTGTCTGGACGGGAGGGAGAAACTAGATACTGCCTGTCTGGACGGTAAGGAGAAACTAGATACTGCCTGTCTGGACGGGAGGGAGAAACTAGATACTGCCTGTCTGGACGGTAAGGAGAAACTAGATACTGCCTGTCTGGACGGTAGGGAGAAACTAGATACTGCCTGTCTGGACGGTAGGGAGAAACTAGATACTGCCTGTCTGGACGGGAGGGAGAAACTAGATACTGCCAGTCTGGACGGGAGGGAGAAACTAGATACTGCCTGTCTGGACGGTAGGGAGAAACTAGATACTGCCTGTCTGGACGGGAGGGATAAACTAGATACTGCCTGTCTGGACGGTAGGGAGAAACTAGATACTGCCTGTCTGGACGGGAGGGAGAAACTAGATACTGCCTGTCTGGACGGTAGAGGGAGAAACTAGATACTGCCAGTCTGGACGGTAAGGAGAAACTAGATACTGCCTGTCTGGACGGGAGGGAGAAACTAGATACTGCCTGTCTGGACGGGAGGGAGAAACTAGATACTGCCTGTCTGGACGGTAGAGGGAGAAACTAGATACTGCCTGTCTGGACGGTAGAGGGAGAAACTAGATACTGCCTGTCTGGACGGTAAGGAGAAACTAGATACTGCCTGTCTGGACGGGAGGGAGAAACTAGATACTGCCTGTCTGGACGGTAAGGAGAAACTAGATACTGCCTGTCTGGACGGGAGGGAGAAACTAGATACTGCCTGTCTGGACGGTAAGGAGAAACTAGATACTGCCTGTCTGGACGGGAGGGAGAAACTAGATACTGCCTGTCTGGACGGGAGGGAGAAACTAGATACTGCCTGTCTGGACGGTAAGGAGAAACTAGATACTGCCTGTCTGGACGGTAAGGAGAAACTAGTTACTGCCTGTCTGGACGGGAGGGAGAAACTAGATACTGCCTGTCTGGACGGTAAGGAGAAACTAGATACTGCCTGTCTGGACGGGAGGGAGAAACTAGATACTGCCTGTCTGGACGGGAGGGAGAAACTAGATACTGCCTGTCTGGACGGTAAGGAGAAACTAGATACTGCCTGTCTGGACGGGAGGGAGAAACTAGATACTGCCTGTCTGGACGGGAGGGAGAAACTAGATACTGCCTGTCTGGACGGTAAGGAGAAACTAGATACTGCCTGTCTGGACGGGAGGGAGAAACTAGATACTGCCTGTCTGGACGGTAAGGAGAAACTAGATACTGCCTGTCTGGACGGTAGGGAGAAACTAGATACTGCCTGTCTGGACGGTAAGGAGAAACTAGATACTGCCTGTCTGGACGGGAGGGAGAAACTAGATACTGCCTGTCTGGACGGTAAGGAGAAACTAGATACTGCCTGTCTGGACGGTAGGGAGAAACTAGATACTGCCTGTCTGGACGGTAGGGAGAAACTAGATACTGCCTGTCTGGACGGTAAGGAGAAACTAGATACTGCCTGTCTGGACGGTAGGGAGAAACTAGATACTGCCTGTCTGGACGGGAGGGAGAAACTAGATACTGCCTGTCTGGACGGGAGGGAGAAACTAGATACTGCCTGTCTGGACGGGAGGGAGAAACTAGATACTGCCTGTCTGGACGGTAAGGAGAAACTAGATACTGCCTGTCTGGACGGTAGAGGGAGAAACTAGATACTGCCTGTCTGGACGGTAAGGAGAAACTAGATACTGCCTGTCTGGACGGTAAGGAGAAACTAGATACTGCCTGTCTGGACGGTAGAGGGAGAAACTAGATACTGCCTGTCTGGACGGTAAGGAGAAACTAGATACTGCCTGTCTGGACGGTAGAGGGAGAAACTAGATACTGCCTGTCTGGACGGGAGGGAGAAACTAGATACTGCCTGTCTGGACGGTAAGGAGAAACTAGATACTGCCTGTCTGGACGGTAGGGAGAAACTAGATACTGCCTGTCTGGACGGTAGAGGGAGAAACTAGATACAGTCACACCGGTTAGAGAGGACATCAGTCACACCGGTTAGAGAGGACATCAGTCACACCGGTTAGAGAGGACATCAGTCACACCGGTTAGAGAGGACATCAGTCACTCCTCTAGTGGGCTGTCCTTTCTCCGTCTCTCCTCTAGTGGGCTGTCCTTTCTCCGTCTCTCCTCTAGTGGGCTGTCCTTTCTCCGTCTCTCCTCTAGTGGGCTGTCCTTTCTCCGTCTCTCCTCTAGTGAGCTGTCCTTTCTCCGTCTCTCCTCTAGTGGGCTGTCCTTTCTCAGTCTCTCCTCTAGTGGGCTGTCCTTTCTCCGTCTCTCCTCTAATACTGCCTGTCTGGACGGTAAGGAGAAACTAGATACTGCCTGTCTGGACGGTAGGGAGAAACTAGATACTGCCTGTCTGGACGGTAGGGAGAAACTAGATACTGCCTGTCTGGACGGGAGGGAGAAACTAGATACTGCCTGTCTGGACGGTAGAGGGAGAAACTAGATACTGCCTGTCTGGACGGGAGGGAGAAACTAGATACTGCCTGTCTGGACGGTAAGGAGAAACTAGATACTGCCTGTCTGGACGGGAGGGAGAAACTAGATACTGCCTGTCTGGACGGTAGAGGGAGAAACTAGATACTGCCTGTCTGGACGGTAGAGGGAGAAACTAGATACTGCCTGTCTGGACGGGAGGGAGAAACTAGATACTGCCTGTCTGGACGGTAGAGGGAGAAACTAGATACTGCCTGTCTGGAAGGTAAGGAGAAACTAGATACTGCCTGTCTGGACGGGAGGGAGAAACTAGATACTGCCTGTCTGGACGGTAAGGAGAAACTAGATACTGCCTGTCTGGACGGGAGGGAGAAACTAGATACTGCCTGTCTGGACGGTAGTGGGAGAAACTAGATACTGCCTGTCTGGACGGGAGGGAGAAACTAGATACTGCCTGTCTGGACGGTAGGGAGAAACTAGATACTGCCTGTCTGGACGGGAGGGAGAAACTAGATACTGCCAGTCTGGACGGGAGGGAGAAACTAGATACTGCCTGTCTGGACGGTAGGGAGAAACTAGATACTGCCTGTCTGGACGGGAGGGATAAACTAGATACTGCCTGTCTGGACGGTAGGGAGAAACTAGATACTGCCTGTCTGGACGGGAGGGAGAAACTAGATACTGCCTGTCTGGACGGTAGAGGGAGAAACTAGATACTGCCTGTCTGGACGGTAAGGAGAAACTAGATACTGCCTGTCTGGACGGTAGAGGGAGAAACTAGATACTGCCTGTCTGGACGGGAGGGAGAAACTAGATACTGCCTGTCTGGACGGTAGAGGGAGAAACTAGATACTGCCTGTCTGGACGGTAGAGGGAGAAACTAGATACTGCCTGTCTGGACGGTAAGGAGAAACTAGATACTGCCTGTCTGGACGGGAGGGAGAAACTAGATACTGCCTGTCTGGACGGTAAGGAGAAACTAGATACTGCCTGTCTGGACGGGAGGGAGAAACTAGATACTGCCTGTCTGGACGGTAAGGAGAAACTAGATACTGCCTGTCTGGACGGGAGGGAGAAACTAGATACTGCCTGTCTGGACGGGAGGGAGAAACTAGATACTGCCTGTCTGGACGGTAAGGAGAAACTAGATACTGCCTGTCTGGACGGTAAGGAGAAACTAGATACTGCCTGTCTGGACGGGAGGGAGAAACTAGATACTGCCTGTCTGGACGGTAGAGGGAGAAACTAGATACTGCCTGTCTGGACGGGAGGGAGAAACTAGATACTGCCTGTCTGGACGGGAGGGAGAAACTAGATACTGCCTGTCTGGACGGTAAGGAGAAACTAGATACTGCCTGTCTGGACGGGAGGGAGAAACTAGATACTGCCTGTCTGGACGGTAAGGAGAAACTAGATACTGCCTGTCTGGACGGTAAGGAGAAACTAGATACTGCCTGTCTGGACGGGAGGGAGAAACTAGATACTGCCTGTCTGGACGGTAAGGAGAAACTAGATACTGCCTGTCTGGACGGGAGGGAGAAACTAGATACTGCCTGTCTGGACGGTAAGGAGAAACTAGATACTGCCTGTCTGGACGGGAGGGAGAAACTAGATACTGCCTGTCTGGACGGTAAGGAGAAACTAGATACTGCCTGTCTGGACGGTAGGGAGAAACTAGATACTGCCTGTCTGGACGGTAGGGAGAAACTAGATACTGCCTGTCTGGACGGTAAGGAGAAACTAGATACTGCCTGTCTGGACGGTAGGGAGAAACTAGATACTGCCTGTCTGGACGGGAGGGAGAAACTAGATACTGCCTGTCTGGACGGGAGGGAGAAACTAGATACTGCCTGTCTGGACGGGAGGGAGAAACTAGATACTGCCTGTCTGGACGGGAGGGAGAAACTAGATACTGCCCTGTCTGGACGGTAAGGAGAAACTAGATACTGCCTGTCTGGACGGTAAGGAGAAACTAGATACTGCCTGTCTGGACGGTAGAGGGAGAAACTAGATACTGCCTGTCTGGACGGTAAGGAGAAACTAGATACTGCCTGTCTGGACGGTAAGGAGAAACTAGATACTGCCTGTCTGGACGGTAGAGGGAGAAACTAGATACTGCCTGTCTGGACGGTAAGGAGAAACTAGATACTGCCTGTCTGGACGGGAGGGAGAAACTAGATACTGCCTGTCTGGACGGGAGGGAGAAACTAGATACTGCCTGTCTGGACGGTAGAGGGAGAAACTAGATACTGCCTGTCTGGACGGGAGGGAGAAACTAGATACTGCCTGTCTGGACGGTAAGGAGAAACTAGATACTGCCTGTCTGGACGGTAGGGAGAAACTAGATACTGCCTGTCTGGACGGTAGAGGGAGAAACTAGATACTGCCTGTCTGGACGGTAGAGGGAGAAACTAGATACAGTCACACCGGTTAGAGAGGACATCAGTCACACCGGTTAGAGAGGACATCAGTCACACCGGTTAGAGAGGACATCAGTCACACCGGTTAGAGAGGACATCAGTCACTCCTCTAGTGGGCTGTCCTTTCTCCGTCTCTCCTCTAGTGGGCTGTCCTTTCTCCGTCTCTCCTCTAGTGGGCTGTCCTTTCTCCGTCTCTCCTCTAGTGGGCTGTCCTTTCTCCGTCTCTCCTCTAGTGAGCTGTCCTTTCTCCGTCTCTCCTCTAGTGGGCTGTCCTTTCTCAGTCTCTCCTCTAGTGGGCTGTCCTTTCTCCGTCTCTCCTCTAGTGGGCTGTCCTTTCTCCGTCTCTCCTCTAGTGGGCTGTCCTTTCTCCGTCTCTCCTCTAGTGGGCTGTCCTTTCTCCGTCTCTCCTAGTGGGCTGTCCTTTCTCCGTCTCTCCTCTAGTGGGCTGTCCTTTCTCCGTCTCTCCTCTAGTGGGCTGTCCTTTCTCCGTCTCTCCTCTAGTCGGCCATCCTTTTCTCCACTATCTCTCTCCCTGTTTTTGTATGGAGTGGCTGAATTTTCTGGACGCCTCTTCCCGATAGCTAAATAACCCAACCTTCGATTCGGTTGTTTAGGGCTGAGGAAGAGGGGGGCCGGGGGGGGCGGAGGGGCTCGATTCGGTTGTTTAGGGCTGAGGAAGAGGGGGGCCGGGGGGTTTCTGTCTTATTTGTATTGACTCTGGGTTTTGGAAGATCAAGATGTTTTTACTGTCTTTCTTCTGTATTGTTTTTAAATCAGCTGGAAATGTAAATATTTGGGACAATTGTGCTTTCTGAAACTTCTTCTCCCCTTCCTGTAGGGATGTATATGGACCGGCGGTGTGTCTACTACCGTAAGCCCCTGTTGGAGTCCGGTACTCTGGGTACCAAGGGCAACGTCCAGGTGGTGATCCCCTTCCTGACGGAGTCATACAGCTCCTCCCAGGACCCCCCAGAGAAGTCCATCCCCATCTGCACACTGAAGAACTTCCCCAACGCCATCGAGCACACACTGCAGGTTGGTACAGGAGAAAAATACTTGTACATTGTCCCATAGCTGTCCTGTCTAACCGGTGTGACGGATGTCCTCTCTAACCGGTGTGACTGATGTCCTCTCTAACCGGTGTGACTGATGTCCTCTCTAACCGGTGTGATTGATGTCCTCTCTAACCGGTGTGACTAATGTCCTCTCTAACCGGTGTGACTGATGTCCTCTCTAACCGGTGTGACTGATGTCCTCTCTAACCGGTGTGACTGATGTCCTCTCTAACCGGTGTGACGGATGTCCTCTCTAACCGGTGTGACGGATGTCCTCTCTAACCGGTGTGACTGATGTCCTCTCTAACCGGTGTGACTGATGTCCTCTCTAACCGGTGTGACTGATGTCCTCTCTAACCGGTGTGACGGATGTCCTCTCTAACCGGTGTGACTGATGTCCTCTCTAACCGGTGTGACGGATGTCCTCTCTAACCGGTGTGACGGATGTCCTGTCTAACCGGTGTGACTGATGTCCTCTCTAACCGGTGTGACTGATGTCCTCTCTAACCGGTGTGACTGATGTCCTCTCTAACCGGTGTGACTGATGTCCTCTCTAACCGGTATGACTGATGTCCTCTCTAACCGGTGTGACTGATGTCCTCTCTAACCGGTGTGACTGATGTCCTCTCTAACCGGTGTGACTGATGTCCTCTCTAACCGGTGTGACTGATGTCCTCTCTAACCGGTGTGACTGATGTCCTCTCTAACCGGTGTGACTGATGTCCTCTCTAACCGGTGTGACTGATGTCCTCTCTAACCGGTGTGACTGATGTCCTCTCTAACCGGTGTGACTGATGTCCTCTCTAACCGGTGTGACTGATGTCCTCTCTAACCGGTGTGACTGATGTCCTCTCTAACCGGTGTGACTGATGTCCTCTCTAACCGGTGTGACGGATGTCCTCTCTAACCGGTGTGACGGATGTCCTCTCTAACCGGTGTGACTGATGTCCTCTCTATATGCAGTGTGTGATGTGTATGGTAACTGTCCTCTCTCCTCTCCAGTGTGTGATGTGTATGGTAACTGTCCTCTCCAGTGTGTGATGTGTATGGTAACTGTCCTCTCTCCTCTCCAGTGTGTGATGTGTATGGTAACTGTCCTCTCCAGTGTGTGATGTGTATGGTAACTGTCCTCTCCAGTGTGTGATGTGTATGGTAACTGTCCTCTCCAGTGTGTGATGTGTATGGTAACTGTCCTCTCCAGTGTGTGATGTGTATGGTAACTGTCCTCTCCAGTGTGTGATGTGTATGGTAACTGTCCTCTCTCCTCTCCAGTGTGTGATGTGTATGGTATCTGTCCTCTCCAGTGTGTGATGTGTATGGTAACTGTCCTCTCCAGTGTGTGATGTGTATGGTAACTGTCCTCTCCAGTGTGTGATGTGTATGGTAACTGTCCTCTCCAGTGTGTGATGTGTATGGTAACTGTCCTCTCTCCTCTCCAGTGTGTGATGTGTATGGTAACTGTCCTCTCCAGTGTGTGATGTGTATGGTAACTGTCCTCTCCAGTGTGTGATGTGTATGGTAACGGTCCTCTCCAGTGTGTGATGTGTATGGTAACTGTCCTCTCTCCTCTCCAGTGTGTGATGTGTATGGTAACTGTCCTCTCCAGTGTGTGATGTGTATGGTAACTGTCCTCTCCAGTGTGTGATGTGTATGGTAACTGTCCTCTCCAGTGTGTGATGTGTATGGTAACTGTCCTCTCCAGTGTGTGATGTGTATGGTAACTGTCCTCTCCAGTGTGTGATGTGTATGGTAACTGTCCTCTCTCCTCTCCAGTATGGTAACTGTCCTCTCCAGTGTGTGATGTGTATGGTAAATGTCCTCTCCAGTGTGTGATGTGTATGGTAAATGTCCTCTCCAGTGTGTGATGTGTATGGTAACTGTCCTCTCCAGTGTGTGATGTGTATGGTAACTGTCCTCTCCAGTGTGTGATGTGTATGGTAACTGTCCTCTCTCCTCTCCAGTGTGTGATGTGTATGGTAACTGTCCTCTCCAGTGTGTGATGTGTATGGTAACTGTCCTCTCCAGTGTGTGATGTGAATGGTAACTGTCCTCTCCAGTGTGTGATGTGTATGATAACTGTCCTCTCCAGTGTGTGATGTGTATGGTAACTGTCCTCTCCAGTGTGTGATGTGTATGGTAACTGTCCTCTCTCCTCTCCAGTGTGTGATGTGTATGGTAACTGTCCTCTCCAGTGTGTGATGTGTATGGTAACTGTCCTCTCCAGTGTGTGATGTGTATGGTAACTGTCCTCTCCAGTGTGTGATGTGTATGGTAACTGTCCTCTCCAGTGTGTGATGTGTATGGTAACTGTCCTCGTATGGTAACTGTCCTCTCTCCTCTCCAGTGGGCCCGTGATGAGTTTGAGGGTCTCTTTAAACAGCCGTCAGAGAATGCCATGCAGTACCTCACGTAAGTCTCTTTCTGTCTGAAGTCTCATAGCTGCTACTCTTCTGAGTTCCTAGAGTCTTGTGCATTATTACATTTCTGAAGCTGCCTGGAGCCTCTAGACGTGTTGCAGGCCGTCTAGAAGAGGTTAATGCATCTAATATTAACGTTATATGAATGTTTTATGAACCAGAGATCCCAAGTTCCTGGAGAGGACCCTGAAGCTTCCTGGAGCCCAGCCTCTAGACGTGTTGGAGGCCGTCTATAAGAGTTTGGTGACTGACTGCCCTCGCAGCTGGGCCGACTGTGTCATCTGGGCTCGGCACCACTGGCAGTGCCAGTACAGCAACAACATCCATCAGCTACTGCACAACTTCCCCCCAGAACAGGTACAGAGAACACTGGTACACACACACTGTTACACACACACACACACACACTGTTATACACACACTGTTACACACACACACACACTGTTATACACACACACACACTGTTACACACTGTTACACACACACTGAGTGTACAAAACATTAAGAACCCCTGCTCTTTCCATGACGTAGACTGACCAGGTGAAAGCTATGATCCCTTATTGATGTCACCTGTTAAATCCACTTCAATCAGTGTAGATGAAGGGGAGGAGACAGGTTAAATAAGGATTTTTTTTGTCTTGAGACAGTTGAGACATGGATTGTGTATGTGTGCCATTCAGAGGGTGAATAGGCAAGATAAAAGATTGAAGTGCCTTTGAACGGGGTTTGGTAGTAGGTGCCAGGCGCACCGGTTTGTGTTAAGAACTGCAACTCTACTGGGTTTTCACGCTCAACAGTTTGTGTATCAAGAAGGGTCCATCACCCAATGGACATCCAGCCATCTTGACACAACTGTGGGAAGCATTGGAGTCGACATGGGCCAGCATCCCTGTGGAACACTTTCGACACCTTGTAGTCCATGCCTGACCGACTGATTTAGGCTGTTCTGAGGGCAACAGGGGTGCAACTCAATGTTAGTGATGTGGTGTTAATGTTTTGTCCACTGCGTTTATACACAGGCTGGACAGTCATACAGTTACCATGCCTGACTATCATGCTCTCCTCTCGCTCTCCCTTTCATTCGCCTTCTCTCTCTCTCCCCCCTCTTTCTCTCTCTCCCCCACTTCTCTCTCTCTCCCCCACTTTCTCTCTCTCTCCCCCACTTTCTCTCTCTCTCCCCCCACTTTCTCTCTCTCTCCCCCACTTTCTCTCTCTCTCTCCCTCTTTCTCTCTCTCCCCCCACTTTTTCTCTCTCTCTCTCCCTCTTTCTCTCTCTCCCCCCACTTTTTCTCTCTCTCTCCCCTCTTTCTCTCTCTCCCCCACTTCTCTCTCTCCCCCCACTTTCTCTCTCTCTCTCCCCCCACTTTCTCTCTCTCTCTCCCCCACTTCTCTCTCTCCCCCCCACTTTCTCTCTCTCTCCCCCACTTTCTCTCTCTCTCCCCCACTTTTTCTCTCTCTCTCCCCTCTTTCTCTCTCTCTCCCCCCACTTTCTCTCTCCCCCAACTTTCTCTCTCTCTCTCTCTCTCCTCTCGCATCCCCCTCTCCTTTCTCAGCTGACCAGCTCTGGCGCCCCCTTCTGGTCCGGTCCAAAGAGATGTCCTCACCCTTTAGAGTTCAGCACCAGCAACGTGAGTACTTTCTTCTCTCTCTCTCTCTCTCTCTCTCTGTGTCTCTCTCGCTCCCTCCCCCAGCCCCTTCTACCTCTCCCTTTCTCTCTCCCACTTTCTCTCAATGTTAGATGAAAGTCTCTTTCTCTCTCTCATGCAGCCTCTAACAGTCTCCCTCTCTAGGACCTCCATATGGACTATGTGATGGCTCTAACAGTCTCCCTCTCTAGGACCTCCATATGGACTATGTGATGGCTCTAACAGTCTACCTCTCTAGGACCTCCATATGGACTATGTGATGGCTCTAACAGTCTCCCTCTCTAGGACCTCCATATGGACTATGTGATGGCTCTAACAGTCTCCCTCTCTAGGACCTCCATATGGACTATGTGATGGCTCTAACAGTCTCCCTCTCTAGGACCTCCATATGGACTATGTGATGGCTCTAACAGTCTCCCTCTCTAGGACCTCCATATGGACTATGTGATGGCTCTAACAGTCTCCCTCTCTAGGACCTCCATATGGACTATGTGATGGCTCTAACAGTCTCCCTCTCTAGGACCTCCATATGGACTATGTGATGGCTCTAACAGTCTCCCTCTCTAGGACCTCCATATGGACTATGTGATGGCTCTAACAGTCTACCTCTCTAGGACCTCCATATGGACTATGTGATGGCTCTAACAGTCTCCCTCTCTAGGACCTCCATATGGACTATGTGATGGCTCTAACAGTCTACCTCTCTAGGACCTCCATATGGACTATGTGATGGCTCTAACAGTCTCCCTCTCTAGGACCTCCATATGGACTATGTGATGGCTCTAACAGTCTCCCTCTCTAGGACCGCCATATGGACTATGTGATGGCTCTAACAGTCTACCTCTCTAGGACCTGCATATGGACTATGTGATGGCAGGAGCCAACCTGTTTGCCCAGTCGTACGGCATGCAGGGCTCTACTGACCGTGTCGGCGTGGCTAAGATCCTGGACAGCCTATCGGTGCCCACCTTTGTCCCCAGGTCAGGGGTCAAGATCCACGTCTCTGACCAGGAGCTGCAGAGCGTCAACGCCAACGTCGGTGAGGAGAGGGCTTTTACATTTCCACAGGTCATCTATACGTCTAGTGATGTTTATAGTCAACACTTCTAGTTGCATTTATAGTGATCGGTGCTTTTCCCTGTAGTGACGTCGAAAGCCAATGAATATAAACCAATTATAGCAGAGTCGCAGGAGCATGTGGAACTAAGAAAGCCTCTAGAAATGAGACATCTGTTATTAATGCATTTGCCACAGAATGAAATGGATCCAAAACATGAAGGCAAGACTGAACGGAGAGAAGCCATGTTTCTTTGAGTTCTTTAGTGTTGTATTAAATGACTACTGATAGTGTGAACAATCCCAGTTATGATTAGAGTATGTTTATTATTATGTGTCATCAGAAGAAACTATCAAGACAGGTCCCACTTCTCACCGCCGGCCATGTGAGATGACCCTACGACATGCCCCTGTCTCATTGGCCAGTTTCCCTGTCTGTCGGACTAACCTTCGGATGTGTGTCTCTCTGTGGGGTGTGTGTCTGTGTGTGTGTGTCTGCGGGGTGTGTGTGTGTGTGTCTGCATGGTGTGTGTGTCTGCGGTGTGTGTGTGTGTGTGTGTGTGTCTGCGGTGTGTGTGTGTGTGTGTGTGTATGTGTGTGTGTGTGTCTGCGGGGTGTGTGTGTGTGTGTGTGTGTGTAGATGACAACAGGCTGGAGGAGCTGAAGACCCTGCTGCCTGGACCTGAAGCTTCTTCTCAGTTTAAACTCACTGCCATCGACTTTGAGAAGGTATAGAACTCTCCCTCTACTCCTATCTCTCTCCCTCTACTCCTATCTCTCTCCCTCTACTCCTATCTCTCTCCCTCTACTCCTATCTCTCTCCCTCTACTCCTATCTCTCTCCCTCTACTCCTATCTCTCTCCCTCTACTCCTATCTCTCTCCCTCTACTCCCATCTCTCTCCCTCTACTCCTATCTCTCTCCCTCTACTCCTATCTCTCTCCCTCTACTCCTATCTCTCTCCCTCTACTCCTATCTCTCTCCCTCTACTCCTATCTCTCTCCCTCTCTCCTATCTCTCTCCCTCTACTCCTATCTCTCTCCCTCTACTCTATCTCTCTCCCTCTACTCTTCTCTCCTCTACTCTTATCTCTCTCCCTCTACTCTTATCTCTCTTTACTCTACTCCTATCTCTCTCCCTCTACTCCTATCTCTCTCCCTCTACTCCTATCTCTCTCCCTCTACTCTTATCTCTCTCCCTCTACTCTTATCTCTCTCCCTCTACTCCTATCTCTCTCCCTCTACTCCTATCTCTCTCCCTCTACTCCTATCTCTCTTTACTCTACTCTTATCTCTCTCCCTCTACTCCTATCTCTCTCCCTCTACTCCTATCTCTCTCCCTCTACTCCTATCTCTCTCCCTCTACTCCTATCTCTCTCCCTCTACTCCTATCTCTCTCCCTCTACTCCTATCTCTCTCCCTCTACTCCTATCTCTCTCCCTCTACTCCTATCTCTCTCCCTCTACTCCTATCTCTCTCCCTCTACTCCTATCTCTCTCCCTCTACTCCTATCTCTCTCCCTCTACTCCTATCTCTCTCCCTCTACTCTTATCTCTCTCTCCCTCTACTCCTTATCTCTCTCCCTCTACTCTTATCTCTCTCCCTCTACTCTTATCTCTCTCCCTCTACTCTTATCTCTCTCCCTCTACTCCTATCTCTCTCCCTCTACTCCTATCTCTCTCCCTCTACTCCTATCTCTCTCCCTCTACTCCTATCTCTCTCCCTCTACTCCTATCTCTCTCCCTCTACTCCTATCTCTCTCCCTCTACTCCTATCTCTCTTACTCTACTCTTATCTCTCTCCCTCTACTCCTATCTCTCTCCCTCTACTCCTATCTCTCTCCCTCTACTCTATCTCTCTCCCTCTACTCCTATCTCTCTCCCTCTACTCCTATCTCTCTCCCTCTACTCCTATCTCTCTCCCTCTACTCCTATCTCTCTCCCTCTACTCCTATCTCTCTTTACTCTACTCTTATCTCTCTCCCTCTACTCCTATCTCTCTCCCTCTACTCCTATCTCTCTCCCTCTACTCCTATCTCTCTCCCTCTACTCCTATCTCTCTCCCTCTACTCCTATCTCTCTCCCTCTACTCCTATCTCTCTCCCTCTACTCCTATCTCTCTCCCTCTACTCCTATCTCTCTCCCTCTACTCCTATCTCTCTCCCTCTACTCCTATCTCTCTCCCTCTACTCTTATCTCTCTCCCTCTACTCTTATCTCTCTCCCTCTACTCCTATCTCTCTTTACTCTACTCCTATCTCTCTTCCTCTACTCCTATCTCTCTTACCTCTACTCCTATCTCTCTCCCTCTACTCCTATCTCTCTCCCTCTACTCCTATCTCTCTCCCTCTACTCCTATCTCTCTCCCTCTACTCCTATCTCTCTCCCTCTACTCCTATCTCTCTCCCTCTACTCCTATCTCTCTCCCTCTACTCCTATCTCTCTCCCTCTACTCCTATCTCTCTCCCTCTACTCTATCTCTCTCCCTCTACTCCTATCTCTCTCCCTCTACTCTATCTCTCTCCCTCTACTCCTATCTCTCTCCCTCTACTCCTATCTCTCTCCCTCTACTCCTATCTCTCTCCTCTCTACTCCTATCTCTCTCCCTCTACTCCTATCTCTCTCCCTCTACTCCTATCTCTCTCCCTCTACTCCTATCTCTCTCCCTCTACTCCTATCTCTCTCCCTCTACTCTATCTCTCTCCCTCTACTCCTATCTCTCTCCCTCTACTCCTATCTCTCTCCCTCTACTCCTATCTCTCTCCCTCTACTCCTATCTCTCTCCCTCTACTCCTATCTCTCTCCCTCTACTCTATCTCTCTCCCTCTACTCCTATCTCTCTCCTCTACTCCTATCTCTCTCCCTCTACTCCTATCTCGTCTCCCTCTACTCCTATCTCTCTCCCTCTACTCCTATCTCTCACCCTCTACTGCCTAGCTCTCTCCCTCTTACTCTTATCTCTCTCCCTCTACTCCTATTCTCTCTCTCCCTCTCTCTATCGCGCTGCCTCTACCTCCGATCTCTCGCCCTCTACTCTTATCTCTCTCCCTCTACTCTGAGCCTCTCTCCCTCTACTCTTATCTCTCTCCTCTACTCTTATCGCTCTCCCTCTACGCCTTATCTCTCTCTCCTCTACCTCTTATCTTCTCTCCCTCTACTCTTATCTCTCTCCCCTCTACTCTTATCTCTCTCCCTCTACTCTTATCTCTCTCCCTCTACTCTTATCTCTCTCCCTGCTACTCGTATCGGCTCTCCCTCTATCTACTCTTATCTCTACTCTCTCTCCCTCTACTCTTATCTCTCTCCCTCTACTCTTATCTCTCTCCCTCTACTCTTATCTCTCTCCCTCTACTCTTATCTCTCTCCCTCTACTCTTATCTCTCTCCCTCTACTCTTATCTCTCTCCCTCTACTCTTATCTCTCTCCCTCTACTCTTATCTCTCTCCCTCTACTCTTATCTCTCTCCCTCTACTCTTATCTCTCTCCCTCTACTCTTATCTCTCTCCCTCTACTCTTATCTCTCTCCCTCTACTCTTATCTCTCTCCCTCTACTCCTATCTCTCTTTACTCTACTCCTATCTCTCTTTACTCTACTCCTATCTCTCTCCCTCTACTCCTATCTCTCTCCCTCTACTCCTATATCTCTATTTTCTCCACCTCTCTTCCTTGTTCCCACATCTCTCTCTTCTCACCTACAACACATTTCAAGACCATGTATTTTGTGGTTCCCCCTCAAACGTTCTGTTGGTGTATTAACTGTGACTGTGTATTCTGTATGTTCCAGGACGATGACTCCAACTTCCACATGGACTTCATTGTGGCTGCTTCCAACCTGAGAGCAGAGAACTACAACATTCCCCCTGCAGATAGACACAAGGTGTGGACGTACACACACACACACACACTCTCCCTCTTACACACACATTCCCCCTGTAAACAGAAACAAGGTACACACACTGACTTGTATCTCTGGCTCTGTCTCTGGCTCTCTGTCTGTCTCTGTCTCTCTGTCGGTCTCCCTCTGTCTCTCTGTCGGTCTCCCTCTGTCTCTGTCTCTGTCTCTGTCTCTCTGTCGGCCTCCCTCTCTCGTCTCCAGAGTAAGCTGATAGCTGGTAAGATCATTCCTGCGATAGCGACCACCACGGCGGCGGTCGTGGGTCTGGTGTGTCTGGAGCTCATCAAGATCGTTCAGGGACACAAGAAGTTGGAGTCGTTTAAGAACGGCTTCATGAACCTGGCGCTCCCTTTCTTCGGTTTCTCAGAACCCATCGCTGCTCCCAGCCACAAGGTAGGATAGGAGGAGGTGCGAGGGTGTGTGAGAGCGCGGGGGGTGTGTGAGAGCGCGGGGGGGTGTGTGAGAGCGCAGGGGGGGTGTGTGAGAGCGCGGGGGGGGTGTGTGAGAGCGCGGGGGGGTGTGTGAGAGCGCGGGGGGGGGGGTGTGTGAGAGCGCGGGGGGGGGGGGTGTGTGAGAGCGCGGGGGGGGTGTGTGAGAGCGCGGGGGGGGTGTGAGCGCGGGGGGGTGTGTGAGAGCGCGGGGGGGGTGTGTGAGAGCGCGGAGGGGGGGGGTGTGAGAGCGCGGGGGGGTGTGTGAGAGCGCGGGGGGGGTGAGAGTGCGGGGGGGTGAGAGCGCGGGGGGGTGTGTGAGAGCGCGGGGGGTGTGTGAGAGCGCGGGGGGGTGTGAGAGCGCGGGGGGGGTGGAGAGCGCGGGGGGGGGGGTTGTGAGAGCGCGGGGGGGGGGTGTGTGAGAGCGCGGGGGGGTGTGTGAGAGCGCGGGGGGGGGGTGTGTGAGAGCGCGGGGGGGGTGTGTGAGAGCGCGGGGGGGGTGTGAGAGAGCGCGGGGGGGTGTGTGAGAGCGCGGGGGGGGGGGTGTGAGAGCGCGGGGGGGGTGTGAGAGCGCGGGGGGGGTGTGGTGAGGAGCGCGGGGGGGGGCTGGGAGAGCGCAGGGGGGGGGTGTGAGAGCGCGCGGGGGGGGTGTGTGAGAGCGCGGGGGGGTGTGTGAGAGCGCGGGGGGGGTGTGAGAGCGCGGGGGGGGGGTGTGAGAGCGCGGGGGGGGGGGTGTGAGAGCGCGGGGGGGGGTGTGTGAGAGCGCGGGGGGGGCTCCCCAGTAGACGGCCCGCAGGTGATTTTTATTTGGCCCCCAAAGTTTTCTGACTGAAAAAAAGAAGCTCAAAGTGATTTAAATTCCCACTTATAAATAGAGGCATATGTGATGGTATCCCGACATAATCAATGTTTGTGGTCAATTTGCAGTGTACAAATTATTTATATCTACACTGAACAAAAATATAAACGCAACATGTAAAGTGTTGGTCCCATGTTTCATGAGCTGAAATAAAAGATCCCAGTTCCATACGCACAAAAAGCTTATTTCTCTCAAATGTTGTGCACAAATCTGTTTACATCCCTGTTAGTGAGCATTTCTCCTTTGCCAAGATAATCCATCCACCTGACAGGTGTGGCACATCAAGAAGCTGATTAAACAGCATCATCATTACACAGGTGCACCTTGTGCTGGGGACAATAAAAGGCAACTCTAAAATGTGCAGTTTTGTCACACAACACAATGTCACAGATGTCTCAAGTTTTGAGGGAGCGTGCAATTGGCATGCTGACTGCAGGAATGTCCACCAGAGCTGTTGCCAGAGCCAGCCTCAACCGCAGACCACGCCAGCCCAGGACCTCCTCATCCGGTTTCTTCACCTGCGGGATCGGGTGTGGGGCTGTGCTGAGGAGAATTTCTGTCTGTAATAAAGCCCTTTTGTGGGGATAGACTTATTCTGATTGGCTGGGCCTGGCTCCCCAGTGGCTGTGCCCCTGCCCAGTCATGTGACATCCATAGATTAGGGCTTAATGAATTTATTTTAATTGACTGATTTCCTCATATGAACTGTAACTCAGTAAAATCTTTGAAATTGTTGGTCTAGGAACAAAACACTGAGCATTGAGCAGTATCAAGGGGCCACTTCATAACTACATGTCAGGTATTTGTGTTAGGCAGGGGCCATTCATTTAGTGTTTGTCTGTACCTCTAACAGATTCTTCTGTCCCCACACTTCTCTTCCTCTCTCTGCCTCCCTCACTCTCCCTCACTCTCCCCATCCATCTCTCTTTCTCTCTGCCTCACTCCATCTCTCCTTCCATCTTTCCTTCCATCTTTCTCACTCCATCTCTCCTTCCATCTTTCTCACTCATCTCTCCTTCCATATTTCCTTCCATCTCTCCTTCCATCTTTCTCACTCATCTCTCCTTCCATCTTTCTCACTCATCTCTCCTTCCATCTTTCTCACTCATCTCTCCTTCCATCTTTCTCACTCATCTCTCCTTCCATCTTTCCTTCCATCTTTCTCACTCCATCTCTCCTTCCATCTTTCTCACTCATCTCTCCTTCCATCTTTCCTTCCATCTCTCCTTCCATCTTTCTCACTCATCTCTCCTTCCATCTTTCCTTCCATCTTTCTCACTCCATCTCTCCTTCCACCTTTCCTTCCATCTTTCTCACTCCATCTCTCCTTCCATCTTTCTCACTCATCTCTCCTTTCATCTTTGTCCTCCCTCATCACTCTCCCTCCATAGTACTATGAGATTGACTGGTCGCTGTGGGATCGGTTTGAGGTGAAGGGTCTGCAGCCCAGTGGAGAGGAGATGACACTCCGACAGTTCCTCGACTACTTCAAGGTACGCCTGCCCCTCATGATGTTTCCATTCTAAGCTTAAATTCAGTATTTGTTTCTTTAAAAATTGTTCTCTCCATCCCTCCTTCCCCTCTAGAATGAGCATCAGTTGGAGATCACCATGCTGTCTCAGGGAGTCTCCATGCTCTACTCCTTCTTCATGCCTGCAGCTAAACTCAAGGAGAGGCTGGTGCTGCCGTGAGTCACAACTAACCCCATACTGTCATCATCTCGAACTAACCCAATACTGGCATCATCTAGAACTAACCCCATACTGTCATCATCTAGAACTAACCCCACACTGTCATCATCTAGAACTAACCCCATACTGTCATCATCTAGAACTAACCCCATACTGTCATCATCTAGAACTAACCCTATACTGGCATCATCTAGAACTAACCCCATACTGGCATCATCTAGAACTAACCCCATACTGGCATCATCTAGAACTAACCCCATACTGTCATCATCTAGAACTAACCCCATACTGTCATCATCTAGAACTAACCCCATACTGTCATCATCTAGAACTAACCCCATACTGGCATCATCTAGAACTAACCCCATACTGGCATCATCTAGAACTAACCCCATACTGTCACATCATCTAGAACTAACCCCATACTGTCATCATCTAGAACTAACCCCATACTGTCATCATCTAGAACTAACCCCATACTGTCATCATCTAGAACTAACCCCATACTGTCATCATCTAGAACTAACCCCATACTGTCATCATCTAGAACTAACCCCATACTGTCATCATCTAGAACTAACCCCATACTGTCATCATCTAGAACTAACCCCATACTGTCATCATCTAGAACTAACCCCATACTGTCATCATCTAGAACTAACCCCATACTGTCATCATCTAGAACTAACCCCATACTGTCATCATCTAGAACTAACCCCATACTGTCATCATCTAGAACTAACCCCATACTGTCATCATCTAGAACTAACCCCATACTGTCATCATCTAGAACTAACCCCATACTGTCATCATCTAGAACTAACCCCATACTGTCATCATCTAGAACTAACCCCATACTGTCATCATCTAGAACTAACCCCATACTGTCATCATCTAGAACTAACCCCATACTGTCACATCATCTAGAACTAACCCCATACTGTCACATCATCTAGAACTAACCCCATACTGTCATCATCTAGAACTAACCCCATACTGTCACATCATCTAGAACTAACCCCATACTGTCATCATCTAGAACTAACCCCATACTGTCACATCATCTAGAACTAACCCCATACTGTCACATCATCTAGAACTAACCCCATACTGTCATCATCTAGAACTAACCCCATACTGTCATCATCTAGAACTAACCCCATACTGTCATCATCTAGAACTAACCCCATACTGTCATCATCTAGAACTAACCCCATACTGTCATCATCTAGAACTAACCCCATACTGTCATCATCTAGAACTAACCCCATACTGTCATCATCTAGAACTAACCCCTATACTGTCATCATCTAGAACTAACCCCATACTGTCATCATCTAGAACTAACCCCATACTGTCATCATCTAGAACTAACCCCATACTGTCATCATCTAGAACTAACCCCATACTGTCACTCATCTAGAACTAACCCCATACTGTCATCATCTAGAACTAACCCCATACTGTCAATCATCTAGAACTAACCCCATACTGGCATCATCTAGAACTAACCCCATACTGTCATCATCTAGAACTAACCCCATACTGGCATCATCTAGAACTAACCCCATACTGTCATCATCTAGAACTAACCCCATACTGGCATCATCTAGAACTAACCCCATACTGGCATCATCTAGAACTAACCCCATACTGTCATCATCTAGAACTAACCCCATACTGTCATCATCTAGAACTAACCCCATACTGGCATCATCTAGAACTAACCCCATACTGGCATCATCTAGAACTAACCCCATACTGGCATCATCTAGAACTAACCCCATACTGTCATCATCTAGAACTAACCCCATACTGTCATCATCTAGAACTAACCCCATACTGTCATCATCTAGAACTAACCCCATACTGTCATCATCTAGAACTAACCCCATACTGTCATCATCTAGAACTAACCCCATACTGTCATCATCTAGAACTAACCCCATACTGTCATCATCTAGAACTAACCCCATACTGTCATCATCTAGAACTAACCCCATACTGTCACATCATCTAGAACTAACCCCATACTGTCACATCATCTAGAACTAACCCCATACTGTCACATCATCTAGAACTAACCCCATACTGGCATCATCTAGAACTAACCCCATACTGGCATCATCTAGAACTAACCCCATACTGTCATCATCTAGAACTAACCCCATACTGTCATCATCTAGAACTAACCCCATACTGTCATCATCTAGAACTAACCCCATACTGGCATCATCTAGAACTAACCCCATACTGGCATCATCTAGAACTAACCCCATACTGTCATCATCTAGAACTAACCCCATACTGGCATCATCTAGAACTAACCCCATACTGGCATCATCTAGAACTAACCCCATACTGTCACATCATCTAGAACTAACCCCATACTGTCACATCATCTAGAACTAACCCCATACTGTCACATCATCTAGAACTAACCCCATACTGTCACATCATCTAGAACTAACCCCATACTGTCACATCATCTAGAACTAACCCCATACTGTCACATCATCTAGAACTAACCCCATACTGTCACATCATCTAGAACTAACCCCATACTGTCATCATCTAGAACTAACCCCATACTGGCATCATCTAGAACTAACCCCATACTGTCATCATCTAGAACTAACCCCATACTGTCACATCATCTAGAACTAACCCCATACTGTCACATCATCTAGAACTAACCCCATACTGTCATCATCTAGAACTAACCCCATACTGTCACATCATCTAGAACTAACCCCATACTGGCATCATCTAGAACTAACCCCATACTGGCATCATCTATAACTAACCCCATACTGGCATCATCTAGAACTAACCCCATACTGTCACATCATCTAGAACTAACCCCATACTGTCACATCATCTAGAACTAACCCCATACTGTCACATCATCTAGAACTAACCCCATACTGTCACATCATCTAGAACTAACCCCATACTGGCATCATCTAGAACTAACCCCATACTGTCATCATCTAGAACTAACCCCATACTGTCATCATCTAGAACTAACCCCATACTGTCACATCGTAGGTATTCTGTTGAGCATCATACTGGGGTCCAGTGCCTTCGGAAAGTATTCAGACCCCTTGACTTATTTCACTTTTTTTATGTTAAAGCTTTATTCTAAAATGGATTAAATCAATAAAAATCCTCAATCTACACACAATACCCCATAATGACAAAGCGAAAACAGGTTTTTATACATTTTTGCAAATGTATTAAGAATAATAAACAGATACCTTATTTACATAAGTATTCAGCCCCTTTGCTATGAGACTCGAAATTGAGCTCAGGTGCATCCTGTTTCCATTGTTTATCCTTGAGATGTTTCTACAACTTGATTGGAGTCCAGCTGTGGTAAATTCAATTGATTGGACATGATTTGGAAAGGCACACACCTGTCTATATAAGGTTCCACAGTTGACAGTGCATGTCAGAGCAAAAACCAAGCCATGAGGTCGAAGGAATTGTCCGTAGAGCTCCGAGACAGGATTGTGTCGAGGCACAGATCTGGGGAAGGGTACCAAAAACGTTCTACAGCATTGAAGGTCCCCAAGAACACAGTGGCCTCCATCATTCTTAAAGGGTCTGAATATATATATATATATTTTTATATATATATAAATGAGCAAACATTTCTAAACCTGTTTTTGCTTTGTCATTATGGGATATTGTGTGTAGATTGATGAGGGGGGGGGGGGGGAAACAATTTAATCAATTTTAGAATAAGGCTGTAACGTAACAAAATGTGGAAAAGGGGAAGGGGTCTGAATACTTTCCGAAGGCACGTATCTCACTTCCATCTCAGAATGCTCAAGTGAACAGCAAATCTGATTTCAAAAAACAGATAAAGCAACACCTCACGGCACAACGCCTCTCCCCTATTTGACCCAGATAGTTTGTATGTATTGATATGTAGGCTACGTGTGACGTTTTTAAATGTATGTCGTTCTGTCCTTGAGCTGTTCTTGTCTATTAATGTTCTGTATTATGTCATGTTTCATGTTTTGTGTGGAGCCCAGGAAGAGTAGCTGCTGCTATCACAACAGCTAATAAGCTAGCTAAGATCCTAATAGATTCCACCAAATACCATAACTTCATTAATCTCTAGGATTTGCTGCTCGGGTCAGACAGTCATAACATGCACTAGGTCCTCTGTAGCTCAGCTGGTAGAGTAATGAAGTAATGGGGATCCATAATAAGGTCAGACGGTCCTAACATGCACTAGGTCCTCTGTAGCTCAGCTGGTAGAGTAATGAAGTAATGGGGATCCATAATAAGGTCAGACGGTCCTAACATGCACTAGGTCCTCTGTAGCTCAGCTGGTAGAGTAATGGAGTAATGGGGATCCATAATAAGGTCAGACGGTCCTAACATGCACTAGGTCCTCTGTAGCTCAGCTGGTAGAGTAATGAAGTAATGGGGATCCATAATAAGGTCAGACAGTCCTAACATGCACTAGGCAGGACAGACGAGGACTGTGCTGAACGGAGTTCCTGCCCTAATGGAGCTGAATGGCTGAAATGGGACACTATTAAATATTTGTTTCCAGTCAACAATAGGAATGACAGGAATTTCAAACTTGAGGAATGTGAAGTTTTTCAACCTGCCAGAGATGATCTTACTGAGGCCAATGTTGTCTCCCCCTCCTCCTCTCCCCTCCTTATCCCCTCCTCTCCCCTCCTTATCCCCTCCTCTCCCCTCCTTATCCCTCCTCTCCCCTCCTTATCCCCTCCTCTCCCCCTCCTCCTCTCCCCTCCTTATCCCCTCCTCTCCCCCCTCCCTTCCTCCTCTCCCCCCCTCCCTTCCTCCTCCTCTCCCCCCTCCCTTCCTCCTCCTCTCCCCTCCTTATCCCTTCCTCCTCCCCCCCTCCTCCTCTCCCCTCCTCTCCCCTCCTTATCCCCTCCTCTCCCCTCCTCTCCCCTCCTTATCCCCTCCTCTCCTCCTCCTCTCCCCTCCTTATCCCCTCCTCTCCCCTCCTTATCCCCTCCTTATCCCCTCATTATCCCCTCCCCTCCTCTCCCCCCCTCCCCTCCTCTCCCCCCTCCCCTCCTCTCCCCCCTCCCCTCCTCTCCCCCCCTCCCTTCCTCCTCCTCTCCTTATCCCCTCCTCTCCCCTCCTTATCCCTTCCTCCTCCTCTCCCCTCATCCCTTCCTCCTCCTCTCCCCTCCTTATCCCCTCCTCTCCCCTCCTCCTCTCCCCTCCTCCTCTCCCCCTCCCTTCCTCCTCTCCTCTCTCCTCCTTTTCCTCTCCCCTCATCCCTTCCTCCTCCTCTCCCCTCCTTATCCCCTCCTCTCCCCTCCTCCTCTCCCCTCCTCTCCCCCCCTCCCTTCCTCCTCTCCTCCTTTTCCTCTCCCCCCTCCCTTCCTCCTCTCCCCCCCTCCCTTCCTCCTCTCCCCCCCTCCCTTCCTCCTCTCCCCCCCCTCCCTTCCTCCTCTCCTCCTTTTCCTCTCCCCCCTCCCTTCCTCCTCTCCCCCCCTCCCTTCCTCCTCTCCCCCCCCTCCCTTCCTCCTTTTTTCCCCTCCTCTCCCCCCTCCCCTCCTCCTCTGCAGGATGACTGAGATTGTGACCAAGGTTTCTAAGAAGAAGCTGGGGAAGCATGTTAAAGCCCTGGTGTTTGAGCTGTGCTGCAACGACCTGACTGACGAAGATGTGGAGGTTCCCTACGTCCGATACACCATCCGCTGAACACACCGGAGGGGGGAGAGAAGAGGCTGAATCACTGATGGGGGAAAGGTGTCTTTGATTCAATCACTTGAAGAGGAAAATGGTTATTGGAGCCCTGGTTGAAAATGGCGCCCTGTTCTCTCTATAGTCCATCCTGAATGTATAGGGAATAGGGTGCCACCAGTTACCTAACAAACACCGGTGTGTTGGGACATGGTTGTGGGGAGGTTGTAAACGGGTTGGTCCCTGTACCCTACAACTCTGCTACCCTCACCCCTCAATACTGCCGTACCAGGGCTCTGAACCAATGTGTTACACCCCTTTCTTCCATCTCTCCCTGTTCTCCTCCCCTGACCTCTGCTTTGTATTGTAAAACACAAGTCATGACGTGACACGTCTGATCAGTAAAATGCCAAACAAAACTAACTGGAACAAATATTACATCTCTATTTAAGGATTTTATCAATTTTGGAAAACAGAAATCCAGGAAATTGTACCCTAAAATCACTGCCTTGGATTCTAGTTTAACTTTGAAATGGGAGGTGTGAATAAAGATTAACCCTTGACTGCCCTGGCCCTAACTGTAACATAACCTGACCTGGGTGGGGGGCAGGCTGACAGACCGGGACCCCCAGGGTTGGTCTTTTAACAGGCGTGTCTCTGCCCCCAAGGGGTGGGAGGGGGGATGGTGGGGGGTCTGGTGTTTAAACAGTTGAGTTTTCCATTTTATTTTCTCTTTTTCATTTTTATTGTGGGAAGGACTTGTTGGACCGGCGCACACACCTTTAGGAACATAATCTCTGTCTTGTTCTGTCTGCTTTGTAAACTCCAGTGACTGCATTACAGTGGAGGAAGAGTGTGAGACATGGAGGAGTTGGTCTGGTAGAGCTGTAATGGGAACACTTAGTGTGATGAATAAATACAATGTATAAGATGAACCGTCTCCATCTCCTCTTTTCTGTTCACTCGCGGGTTTCTATTAAGAGGGGGAAGTATGAAGCGCTAGCCTGGTCCCAGATCTGTTTGTACTGTCTTATCAATTCCTATGGTCGTTGTCAAGCTTGACAAGACCGCACAGACAGATCTGGGACCAGCGTTATGTGATGCAGGGGCTAGGTTGACCAAAATGTTATTGGAGAATTCAAGTGTGCAGGCTGTACTGTACCACAATATATTTTGGGGTCCCAGCAGCACTTATGTTATACCTACTGAATACCCCCTGGCTATGCTGTCCACACCGTCGGCGTTGCAAAATACATTTGCACGTGTTATTCATCCAAACTGCTCTCGCGCATCAATGAGCTTCTGCGTAGCCAGGCGCTAAAATAAAAGGTTATATTTTCTACTCTCGAAGCGCTGCAAGTCCCGCCTCTCCCATCTCCTCATTGGTTCTTAGGAGCATCTACCCAGTGAGTGATCGAAAGATGAAGGGAGGTCCACACTCCAGTCCAGCTGGTGGTGGTGATGCACCTTAAAGTTGGTTGCCAACCGCCATATAAAGTCCACAGAAGAAGCACCCTGCGTGTCCTGATTGCGTCTGGTGTAGGTGGACAAAATCAACATGCCTGCGATGGCGGACGCGCGGTCTAGTCAACGTGTAAGAAAACCAGGGTTGTATGCGTTAGTGCATATATACTGAACAAACATATAAACGCAACAATTTCAAAGAATTTACTGAGTTACAGTGCATATAAGGAAATCAGTCAATTACAATATATTCATTAGGCCCTAATCTATGGTTTTCACATGACTGGGCAGGGGTGTCCTGTGTAGCTCAGTTGGTAGAGCATGGCGTTTGCAGCGCCAGGGTTGTGGGTTCGATTCCCACGGGGGGCCAGTATGAAATTTTTTTATGCACTGACTAACTAAGTGTCTGCTCAATGACTAAAATGTAAAAAATGGGTGCAGCCATGGGTGGTCCTTGGAAGGCATAGGCCCACCCACTTGGCAGCCAGGACCAGCCAATCAGAATGAGTTTTTCCACACAAAAGGGCTTTATTAGATAAATACTCCTCAGCACCCCCGTCCCCCTCCCTCCAGACTATCCCACAGGTGAAGAAGCTGGATGTGGAGGTCCTGTGCTGGCGTGGTTACACGTGAGGCCGGTTGGACGTACTGCCAAATTCTCAAATAATACGTAAAAGGCCTGTTATAGTAGATAAATTAACATAACACTTGAGACATCTGGCATTGTGTTGTGACAAAACTGCACATTTTAGAGCAGCTTTTGATTGTCCCCAGCACAAGGTGCACCTGTGTAATGATCATGCTGTTTAATCAGCTTCTTGATATGCCACACCTGTCGGGCCTGGACATGCGCTGGCTTGAGCAGGGGGACCTTGTGTGCGCTGCAGGATTTTAATCCATGACGGCGTAGTGTGTTACTAATGGTTTTCTTTGAGACTGTGGTCTCAGCTCTCTTCAGGTCATTGACCAGGTCCTGCCGTGTAGTTCTGGGCTGATCCCTCACCTTCCTCATGATCATTGATGCCCCACGAGGTGAGATCTTGCATGGAGCCCCAGACCGAGGGTGATTGACCGTCATCTTGAACTTCTTCCATTTTCTAATAATTACACCAACAGTTGTTGCCTTCTCACCAAGCTGCTTGCCTATTGTCCTGTAGCTCATCCCAGCCTTGTGCAGGTCTACAATTTTATCCCTGATGTCCTTACACAGCTCTCTGGTCTTGGCCATTGTGGAGAGGTTGGAGTCTGTTTGATTGAGTGTGTGGATAGGTGTCTTTTATACAGGTAATGAGTTCAAACAGGTGCAGTTAATACAGGTAATGAGTGGAGAACAGGAGGGCTTCTTGAAGAAAAACTAACAGGTCTGTGAGAGCCGGAATTCTTACTGGTTGGTAGGTGATCAAATACTTATGTCATGCAATAAAATGCAAATTAATTACTTAAAAATCATACAATGTGATTTTCTGGATTTTTGTTTTAGATTCCGTCTCTCACAGTTGAAGTGTACCTATGATAACAATTACAGACCTCTACATGCTTTGTAAGTAGGAAAACCTGCAAAATCGGCAGTGTATAAAATACTTGTTCTCCCCACTGTACCTCTCTGTTAAACTGATAATATCTATCTTACTGTCAGTAATACCTCTCTGTTAAACTGATCATATATATCTCACTGTCAGTAATACCTCTCTGTTAAACTGATCATATCTATCTCACTGTCAGTAATACCTCTCTGTTAAACTGATAATATCTATCTAACTGTCAGTAATAAGTTCATTTATATGTGCAGCTTAAGGACTGAGAGATCTCATATTCAATAAGTCTTAGAAATAGTTTAGTGCCTGTAGCTTAGTCTGAATGGTAATGAGATTACTAACATAGTCTGGGCCTGGGGTAGACAGGTTTTATAGTCTGGGGTAGACATGTTTTATAGTCTTGGGTAGACAGGTTTTATAGTCTGGGCCTGGGGTAGACAGGTTTTATAGTCTGGGGTAGACAGGTTTTATAGTCTGGGCCTGGGGTAGACAGGTTTTATAGTCTGGGGTAGACATGTTTTATAGTCTGGGCCTGGGGTAGACAGGTTTTATAGTCTGGGGTAGACATGTTTTATAGTCTGGGCCTGGGGTAGACAGGTTTTATAGTCTTGGGTAGACAGGTTTTATAGTCTGGGCCTGGGGTAGACAGGTTTTATAGTCTGGGGTAGACATGTTTTATAGTCTGGGCCTGGGGTAGACAGGTTTTATAGTCTGGGCCTGGGGTAGACATGTTTTATAGTCTTGGGTAGACAGGTTTTATAGTCTGGGCCTGGGGTAGACAGGTTTTATAGTCTGGGGTAGACATGTTTTATAGTCTGGGCCTGGGGTAGACAGGTTTTATAGTCTGGGCCTGGGGTAGACAGGTTTTATAGTCTGGGGTAGACAGGTTTTATAGTCTGGGCCTGGGGTAGACAGGTTTTATAGTCTGGGCCTGGGGTAGACAGGTTTTATAGTCTGGGCCTGGGGTAGACAGGTTTTATAGTCTGGGGTAGACAGGTTTTATAGTCTGGGGTAGACAGGTTTTATAGTCTGGGCCTGGGGTAGACAGGTTTTATAGTCTGGGGTAGACAGGTTTTATAGTCTGGGCCTGGGGTAGACAGGTTTTATAGTCTGGGCCTGGGGTAGACAGGTTTTATAGTCTGGGGTAGACATGTTTTATAGTCTTGGGTAGACAGGTTTTATAGTCTGGGCCTGGGGTAGACAGGTTTTATAGTCTGGGGTAGACAGGTTTTATAGTCTGGGCCTGGGGTAGACAGGTTTTATAGTCTGGGGTAGACAGGTTTTATAGTCTGGGGTAGACAGGTTTTATAGTCTGGGGTAGACATGTTTTATAGTCTGGGCCTGGGGTAGACAGGTTTTATAGTCTGGGCCTGGGGTAGACAGGTTTTATAGTCTGGATCTGGGGTAGACAGGTTTTATAGTCTGGGGTAGACAGGTTTTATAGTCTGGGCCTGGGGTAGACAGGTTTTATAGTCTGGGCCTGGGGTAGACAGGTTTTATAGTCTGGGGTAGACAGGTTTTATAGTCTGGGCCTGGGGTAGACAGGTTTTATAGTCTGGGGTAGACAGGTTTTATAGTCTGGGGTAGACAGGTTTTATAGTCTGGGGTAGACAGGTTTTATAGTCTGGGCCTGGGGTAGACAGGTTTTATAGTCTGGGGTAGACAGGTTTTATAGTCTGGGCCTGGGGTTGACAGGTTTTATAGTCTGGGGTAGACAGGTTTTATAGTCTGGGCCTGGGGTAGACAGGTTTTATAGTCTGGGGTAGACAGGTTTTATAGTCTGGGCCTGCGTAGACAGGTTTTATAGTCTGGGCCTGGGGTAGACAGGTTTTATAGTCTGGGCCTGGGGTAGACAGGTTTTATAGTCTGGGCCTGGGGTAGACAGGTTTTATAGTCTGGGGTAGACAGGTTTTATAGTCTGGGCCTGGGGTAGACAGGTTTTATAGTCTGGGGTAGACAGGTTTTATAGTCTGGGGTAGACAGGTTTTATAGTCTGGGGTAGACAGGTTTTATAGTCTGGGGTAGACAGGTTTTATAGTCTGGGGTAGACAGGTTTTATAGTCTGGGCCTGGGGTAGACAGGTTTTATAGTCTGGGGTAGACAGGTTTTATAGTCTGGGGTAGACAGGTTTTATAGTCTGGGGTAGACAGGTTTTATAGTCTGGGGTAGACAGGTTTTATAGTCTGGGCCTGGAGTAGACAGGTTTTATAGTCTGGGCCTGGGGTAGACAGGTTTTATAGTCTGGGGTAGACAGGTTTTATAGTCTGGGCCTGGGGTATACTATATAAAGCAGCACCAAGCCCCTCCATTAGAACCAGGTGCCTCCAGTAGCACCAAGCCCCTCCATTAGAACCAAGCCCCTAAAGCAGCACCAAACCCATCCATTAGAACCAAGACCCTCCGGTAGCACCACGCCCCTCCATTAGCACCAAGCCCCTCCATTAGCACCAAGCCCCTCCATTAGCACCAAGCCCCTCCATTAGCACCAAGCCCCTCCATTAGCACCAAGCCCCTCCATTAGAACCAAGCCCCTCCATTAGCACCAAGCCCCTCCATTAGAACCAAGCCCCTCCAATAGCACCAAGCTCCTCCGTTAGCACCAAGCCCCTCCATTAGCACCAAGCCCCTCCATTAGCACCAAGCCCCTCCATTAGAACCAAGCCCCTCCATTAGCACCAAGCCCCTCCATTAGAACCACGCCCCTCCATTAGCACCAAGCCCCTCCATTAGCACCAAGCCCCTCCATTAGCACCAAGCCCCTCCATTAGCACCAAGCCCCTCCATTAGCACCAAGCCCCTCCATTAGCACCAAGCCCCTCCATTAGCACCAAGCCCCTCCATTAGAACCAAGCCCCTCCAATAGCACCAAGACCCTCCGGTAGTACCTAGCCCCTCCATTAGCACCAAGCCCCTCCATTAGCACCAAGCCCCTCCAATAGCACCAAGCCCCTCCATTAGCACCAAGCCCCTCCGGTAGCACCAAGCCCCTCCGTTAGCACCAAGCCCCTCCATTAGCACCAAGCCCCTCCATTAGCACCAAGCCCCTCCATTAGAACCAAGCCCCTAAAGCAGCACCAAGCCCCTCCATTAGCACCAAGTCCCTCCGGTAGCACCAAGCTCCTCCGGTAGCACCAAGACCCTCCGGTAGCACCACGTCCCTCTGGTAGCACCACGCCCCTCCATTAGAACCAATACCCTCCGGTAGCACCAAGCCCCTCCAGTAGCACCAAGCCCCTCCATTAGAACCAAGCCCCTAAAGCAGCACCAAGCCCCTAAAGCAGCACCAAGCCCCTCCATAAGCACCAAGCTCCTCCGGTAGCACCAAGCCCCTCCATTAGCACCAAGCCCCTCCATTAGCACCAAGCCCCTCCATTAGCACCAAGACCCTCCGGTAGCACCAAGCCCCTCCATTAGCACCAAGCCCCTCCATTAGCACCAAGCCCCTAAAGCAGCACCAAGCCCCTCCATTAGCACCAAGCCCCTAAAGCAGCACCAAGCCCCTCCATTAGCACCAAGGCCCTCCGGTAGCACCAAGCACCTCCATTAGCACCAAGCCCCTCCGTTAGAACCAAGCCCCTCCATTAGAACCAAGCCCCTAAAGCAGCAGCAAGACCCTCCGGTAGCACCAAGCTCCTCCGGTAGCACCAAGCTCCTCCGGTAGTACCTAGCTCCTCCGGTAGCACCAAGCCCCTCCATTAGCACCAAGGCCCTCCGGTAGCACCAAGCACCTCCGGTAGCACCAAGCACCTCCATTAGCACCAAGCCCCTCCGTTAGAACCAAGCCCCTCCATTAGAACCAAGCCCCTCCGTTAGCACCAAGCCCCTCCATTAGCACCAATCTCCTCCAGTAGCACCAAGCCCATCCCGTAGCACCAAGCCTCTCCAGCCCCTCCCCAGCCCCTCCCCACCGCCACACTCTACCTGGAGGAGCTACCTGACGGGGAGAGGGGCGGGGGAGGGGCTTTTACCAGCGGCAACGACGAAGGTATGGAGGGAGTGTTTAAATACAATACAACTTTATTGTCCATGTGTTACAGTATAGAGTTACATCTACTGACTATGACTCTCCCTCTCTCTGTCTTTAAAGCTCTCTCCAGCACCTCTCCAGCCCCTCCCCAGCCCCTCCCCAGCCCCTCTCCCTCTCTCTGTCTTTAAAACTCTCTCCAGCCCCTCCCCAGCCCCTCTCCCTCTCTCTGTCTTTAAAACTCTCTCCAGCCCCTCTCCAGCCCCTCTCCCTCTCTCTGTCTTTAAAACTCTCTCCAGCCCCTCTCCAGCCCCTCTCCCTCTCTCTGTCTTTAAAACTCTCTCCAGCCCCTCTCCAGCCCCTCTCCCTCTCTCTGTCTTTAAAACTCTCTCCAGCCCCTCTCCAGCCCCTCTCCCTCTCTCTGTCTTTAAAACTCTCTCCAGCCCCTCTCCAGCCCCTCTCCCTCTCTCTGTCTTTAAAACTCTCTCCTCCCCCTCTACAGCCCCTCCCCAGCCCCTCTCCCTCTCTCTGTCTTTAAAACTCTCTCCAGCCCCTCTCCCTCTCTCTGTCTTTAAAACTCTCTCCAGCCCCTCTCCAGCCCCTCTCCCTCTCTCTGTCTTTAAAACTCTCTCCAGCCCCTCTCCAGCCCCTCTCCCTCTCTCTGTCTTTAAAACTCTCTCCTCCCCCTCCCCAGCCCCTCTCCAGCCCCTCTCCCTCTCTCTGTCTTTAAAACTCTCTCCAGCCCCTCTCCAGCCCCTCTCCCTCTCTCTGTCTTTAAAACTCTCTCCAGCCCCTCTCCCTCTCTCTGTCTTTAAAACTCTCTCCTCCCCCTCTCCAGCCCCTCTCCCTCTCTCTGTCTTTAAAACTCTCTCCAGCCCCTCCCCATCCCCTCTCCAGCCCCTCTCCCTCTCTCTGTCTTTAAAACTCTCTCCAGCCCCTCTCCCTCTCTCTGTCTTTAAAACTCTCTCCAGCCCCTCTCCAGCCCCTCTCCCTCTCTCTGTCTTTAAAACTCTCTCCAGCTCCTCTCCAGCCCCTCTCCCTCTCTCTGTCTTTAAAACTCTCTCCTCCCCCTCCCCAGCCCCTCTCCAGCCCCTCTCCCTCTCTCTGTCTTTAAAACTCTCTCCAGCCCCTCTCCAGCCCCTCTCCCTCTCTCTGTCTTTAAAACTCTCTCCAGCCCCTCTCCCTCTCTCTGTCTTTAAAACTCTCTCCTCCCCCTCTCCAGCCCCTCTCCCTCTCTCTGTCTTTAAAACTCTCTCCAGCCCCTCCCCATCCCCTCTCCAGCCCCTCTCCCTCTCTCGGTCTTTAAAACTCTCTCCAGCCCCTCTCCCTCTCTCTGTCTTTAAAACTCTCTCCAGCCCCTCCCCAGCCCCTCTCCAGCCCCTTTCCCTCTCTCTGTCTTTAAAACTCTCTCCAGCCCCTCTCCAGCCCCTCTCCCTCTCTCTGTCTTTAAAACTCTCTCCTCCCCCTCTCCAGCCCCTCTCTCTGTCTAAAACTCTCTCCAGCCCCTCTCCAGCCCCTCTCTCTGTCTAAAACTCTCTCCAGCCCCTCTCCAGCCCCTCTCTCTGTCTTTAAAACTCTCTCCAGCCCCTCTCCCTCTCTCTGTCTTTAAAACTCTCTCCAGCCCCTCTCCCTCTCTCTGTCTTTAAAACTCTCTCCTCCCCCTCTCCAGCCCCTCTCTCTGTCTTTAAAACTCTCTCCAGCCCCTCTCCCTCTCTCTGTCTTTAAAACTCTCTCCAGCCCCTCTCCCTCTATCTGTCTTTAAAACTCTCTCCTCCCCCTCTCCAGCCCCTCTCTCTGTCTTTAAAACTCTCTCCAGCCCCTCTCCAGCCCCTTTCCAGCCCCTCTCCCTCTCTCTGTCTTTAAAACTCTCTCCAGCCCCTCTCCAGCCCCTCTCCCTCTCTCTGTCTTTAAAACTCTCTCCTCCCCCTCCCCAGTCCCTCTCCCTCTCTCTGTCTTTAAAACTCTCTCCAGCCCCTCCCCAGCCCCTCTCCAGCCCCTCTCTCTGTCTTTAAAACTCTCTCCAGCCCCTCTCCAGCCCCTCTACCTCTCTCTGTCTTTAAAACTCTCTCCAGCCCCTCCCCAGCCCCTCTCCAGCCCCTCTACCTCTCTCTGTCTTTAAAACTCTCTCCAGCCCCTCCCCAGCCCCTCTACCTCTCGCTGTCTTTAAAACTCTCCCCAGCCCCTCTCCAGCCCCTCTCCCTCTCTCTGTCTTTAAAACTCTCTCCTCCCCCTCTCCCCGTGTTTGTGTGTGTGTGTGTGTCAGTGCGTAACAGTTTCAGGGTGTCCAGTAGGGGGCGCTCTAAGGCCCAGTCTCAGTCTCCAGGCCAACGACTCATTCAACAAGCAGCAGTGGATCTCCTGCCTGCGCCAGGCCATGGTCCAATCACGAGATAGGCACGCCCAGGCCAGCCAATCACCGTTGTCGTCCCGCCTCTCCCCTGACCCCGCCCTCTACCACATTGCAGAGTCTGAGCTCAGACACCGAGATGGCAGACCAGAGCAGTCAATGACAGAGCAGAGCGATCGGTGATAAGACTAGAGCGATCGAACACTGATCAACCAATTTATAGTCGATATTCCCATGAAGTGTTTGCGGGGGTGGGTACATAAAGTATTTGTATGCTGGTCAGTTCAGTTTGTAAGGAGAAGAGGGTGATGGCAGAATATTATTATGGGTGCCAGTCTGTTGGTGCCAGTCTGTTGGTGCCAGTCTGTTGGTGCCAGTCTGTTGGTGCTTAAAGAATCGTCATGCCAATGGAGTAGGCAAGAACACAAACAGATCTGGGACCAGACTAACATACTCTGGGATACATCAAGCTCCAAAAGATCCAATCATCAAACAGATCTGGGACCAGACTAACATACTCTGGGATACATCAAGCTCCAAAAGATCCAATCATCAAACAGATCTGGGACCAGACTAACATACTCTGGGATACATCAAGCTCCAAAATATCCAATCATCAAACAGGTCTGGGACCAGACTAACATACTCTGGGATACATCAAGCTTCAAAAGATCCAATCATCAGATATTCTCTTCTACCCAAAACAGTAGAATATTATGTCATAATATTAATATTAGAATATGTGCCTAGAGATCGGTCTTTCTGCCTTATACACTGAGTGGACAAAACATTAGGAAAACCTTCCTTATATTGAGTTGCACCCCTTTTGCCCTCAGAATTGCCTCAATTCGTCAGGGTATGGACTCTACAAGGTGTCGAAAGCGTTCCACAGGGATGCTGGCCCATGTTAACTCCAATGCTACTCACAGTTGTGTCAAGTTGGCTGGATGTCCTTTGGGTGGTGGACCATTCTTGATACACACGGGGAACTGTTGAGCGTGAAATACCCAGCAGCGTTGCAGTTCTTGACACACTCAAACCGATGCGCCTGGCACCTACTACCATACCCCGTTCAAAGGCACTTCAATCTTTTGTCTTGCTCATTCACCCTCTGAATGGCACACATGCCTCAAGGCTTAACAATCCTTCTTTAACCTGTCTCCTCCCCTTCATCTACACTGATTGAAGTGGATTTAACAGGTGACATCAATAAGGGATCATAGCTTTCACCTGGATTCACCTGGTCAGTCTATGTCATGGAAAGAGCAGGTGTTCCTAATGATTTGTACACTCAGTGTATATTTAAAGTGAAGTTGAAACTCGCTGTGATTATTGATCACACTGACAACCAGTACAGATTTAAGGTAATATTGATAAATGTAAATATGATGACTGAAGTGGATATTTTTATTTGTTGATAATAAATTGACATTTAACATTCTTTTGACAAAGATCTAAAGAAACGCGGCACTTCTAAGAAAGAAACGTCTCTCACACAGCGGAGAAAATCTTGTTTATTCTGGTGTGGTATGTTCCCATTGAGGTCTAAGCTACTGTACGAGGGTGGAGACAGAGACGGCTAAGTTTAGACTGAAAAGATCAGGCATGATTATCTCTCTCTCTGACTCGCTCTCACACACAGATACTCACCCTCTCTCTCCCTCTCTCTCCCTCTCTCTCTCTCTCTCTCTCTCTCTCTCTCCCTCTCTCTCTCTCTCTCTCTCTCTGTGAAAGGTTATTTAGGGGAGGGAGTGACCGTGTTACACAACTGAATTACAGCATTAGGAGAAACTAGAGACGTCCTCTACCTGATCGACGGGCTATACAGCATTACAACCCAACAGGTGATGTCCCCTACCTGATCGACAGGCTATACAGCATTACAGCCGCTGATGGTTGGAGTAGAGATTTATCAATAGAACAACCAGGTGAGTATCTGTCTGGTCATGTTTTAAAGTATTAGTTATAGCATTAGTAAGGTTTAGGAAAGAATACAGCTAGCTAGCTGTCATTTAAACTTAGATAAAACTATATGGACAGGTTACCATCAAGTTTTTTTGCACGATTTTTAAAAATTATATATCTAATATTGAAATAAATCCATAGCCTGCAACAGTGCTCAGCAGTATTTATACCAAAGAAAGTGATGACATCTGTTTTATGTGGTTGTTGCAATCTATGTAAATGTTGATGGTTAATATTGTCTTTGACTCAGTGCTGTTGAATGCCAGACACATTCCTGTGAATGGCCAAATCAATTAACTGAGCAGAATGCACACTAGAAATGGGTACATCAATAACTACGCAAAGTTAACCTATATCTATAAATATAAAGAGTTAACTTTATCTAGTTTATTCACAAACAAGAAAGCTCCTGTAGTCCTGATGGAAGCTTAGTAAGCGTCTCTAGGACAGGTCGGATCAGGTGTAGCTCAGTTTGCAACGCCAGGGTTGTGGGTTCGATTCCCACGGGGGGACCAGTATGAAAAATGCATGCACTCACTAACTGTAAGTCGCTCTGGATAAGAGCGTCTGCTAAATGACTATAGTGTAAATGTAAAATGTGTAGTGGTTATTCTCAGGACCTCGAGTTGGGATTAGTAGTGATGTGGGGGAACCCCTCTCCAGGAATCCAGTCTTGATATGTTCATTAGATAACACATAGTGATAGAACATTGATATAATGTTATTTTAATGGCTCAGTTAAGGAATAATTTAATTTGTTTTGGATTTAAAGGAAAAAATGGCAGAAGGTTTGTTGCATTTGACATGGACAGTTTATGGTTAACCTGATAACACTATGTGTAATAACTGCATGTAAACACTTTTTTTTTCCCAGGGTGGGCGCTAGACCTAATATCTATTTACTGGACGAAACCAGGGTGAGAGCTAGACCTAATATCTCTTTACTGGAGGAAACCAGGGTGAGAGCTAGATCTAATATCTCTCTACTGGAGGAAACCAGGGTGAGAGCTAGACCTAATATCTCTTTACTGGAGGAAACCAGGGTGAGAGCTAGATCTAATATCTCTCTACTGGAGGAAACCAGGGTGAGAGCTAGATCTAATATCTCTTTACTGGAGGAAACCAGGGTGAGCGCTAGACCTAATATCTATTTACTGGAGGAAACCAGGGTGAGAGCTAGATCTAATATCTATTTACTGGAGGACACCAGGGTGAGAGCTAGATCTAATATCTCTCTACTGGAGGAAACCAGGGTGAGAGCTAGATCTAATATCTCTCTACTGGAGGACACCAGGGTGAGAGCTAGACCTAATATCTCTCTACTGGAGGACACCAGGGTGAGAGCTAGATCTAATATCTCTTTACTGGAGGACACCAGGGTGAGAGCTAGATCTAATATCTCTCTACTGGAGGAAACCAGGGTGAGAGCTAGATCTAATATCTCTTTACTGGAGGACACCAGGGTGAGAGCTAGATCTAATATCTCTCTACTGGAGGAAACCAGGGTGAGAGCTAGATCTAATATCTCTTTACTGGAGGACACCAGGGTGAGAGCTAGATCTAATATCTCTCTACTGGAGGAAACCAGGGTGAGAGCTAGATCTAATATCTCTCTACTGGAGGAAACCAGGGTGAGAGCTAGATCTAATATCTCTCTACTGGAGGAAACCAGGGTGAGAGCTAGACCTAATATCTCTCTACTGGAGGAAACCAGGGTGAGAGCTAGATCTAATATCTCTTCTACTGGAGGAAACCAGGGTGAGAGCTAGATCTAATATCTCTCTACTGGAGGAAACCAGGGTGAGAGCTAGATCTAATATCTCTCTACTGGAGGACACCAGGGTGAGAGCTAGACCTAATATCTCTCTACTGGAGGACACCAGGGTGAGAGCTAGATCTAATATCTCTCTACTGGAGGAAACCAGGGTGAGAGCTAGACCTAATATCTCTTTACTGGAGGACACCAGGGTGAGAGCTAGATCTAATATCTCTCTACTGGAGGAAACCAGGGTGAGAGCTAGATCTAATATCTTTCTACTGGAGGAAACCAGGGTGAGAGCTAGATCTAATATATCTTTACTGGAGGACACCAGGGTGAGAGCTAGATCTAATATCTCTCTACTGGAGGACACCAGGGTGAGAGCTAGATCTAATATCTCTTTACTGGAGGAAACCAGGGTGAGGAGCTAGACCTAATATCTATTTACTGGAGGAAACCAGGTTGAGAGCTAGACCTAATATCTCTTTACTGGAGGAAACCAGGGTGAGAGCTAGATCTAATATCTCTCTACCGGAGGAAACCAGGGTGAGTGCTAGATCTAATATCTCTTCTACTGGAGGAAACCAGGGGTGAGAGCTAGATCTAATATCTTTCTACTGGAGGACCAGGGTGAGAGCTAGATTCTAATAATCTCTCTACTGGAGGGACACCAGGGTGAGAGCTAGATCTAATATCTCTCTACTGGAGGAAACCAGGGTGAGAGCTAGACTAATATCTCTTTACTGGAGGACACCAGGGTTGAGAGCTAGATCTAATATCTCTCTACTGGAGGACACCAGGGTGAGAGCTGACCTAATATCTCTCTACTGGAGGAAACCAGGGTGAGAGCTAGACCTAAAATCTCTTTACTGGAGGAAACCAGGGTGAGAGCTAGATCTAATATCTCTTTACTGGAGGAAAACCAGGGGTGAGAGCTAGATCTAATATCTCTCTACTGGAGGAAACCAGGGTGAGAGCTAGATCTAATATCTCTCTACTGGAGGACACCAGGGTGAGAGCTAGATCTAATACTCTCTTTACTGGAGGAAAACCAGGGTGAGAGCTAGACCTAAATATCTTCTCTACTGTGAGGACCCAGGGTGAGAGCTAGATCTAATATCTCTTACTGGAGGAAACCAGGGTGAGAGCTAGATCTAATATCTTTCTACTGGAGGAAACCAGGGTGAGAGCTAGACTAATATCTCTTTACTGAGGACACCAGGAGAGAGGCTAGTTCTAATATTCACTACTGGAGGAAACAAGGGTGAGAGCTAGAATCTAATATCTCTTACTGGAGGACCCAGGGTGAGAGCTAGATCCTAATATCTCTCTACTGGAGGACACCAGGGTGAGAGCTAGATCTAATATCTCTTTACTGGAGGAAACCAGGGTGAGCGCTAGACCTAATATCTATCTTACTGGAGGAAACCAGGGTGAGAGCTAGATCTAATATCTCTCTACTGGAGGACACCAGGGTGAGCGCTAGATCTAATATCTCTCTACTGGAGGACATCCAGGGTGAGAGCTAGATCTAATATCTCTTACTGGAGGAAACCAGGGTGAGAGCTAGACCTAATATCTCTTTACTGGAGGAAACCAGGGTGAGAGCTAGATCTAATATCTCTCTACTGGAGGAAACCAGGGTGAGAGCTAGATCTAATATCTCTCTACTGGAGGAAACCAGGGTGAGAGCTAGATCTAATATCTCTTACTGGAGGAAACCAGGGTGAGAGCTAGATCTAATATCTCTTCTACTGGAGGAAACCAGGGTGAGAGCTAGACTCTAATATCTCTTACTGGAGGAAACCAGGGTGAGAGCTAGATCTAATATCTCTTCTACTGGAGGAAACCAGGGTGAGAGCTAGATCTAATATCTCTCTACTGGAGGAAACCAGGGTGAGAGCTAGATCTAATATCTCTTCTACTGGAGGAAACCAGGGTGAGAGCTAGATCTAATATCTCTCTACTGGAGGAAACCAGGGTGAGAGCTAGATCTAATATCTCTCTACTGGAGGAAACCAGGGTGAGAGCTAGATCTAATATCTCTCTACTGGAGGAAACCAGGGTGAGAGCTAGATCTAATATCTTTCTACTGGAGGAAACCAGGGTGAGAGCTAGATCTAATATATCTTTACTGGAGGACGCCAGGGTGAGAGCTAGGATCTAATATCTCTCTACTGGAGGACAACCAGGGTGAGAGCATAGATCTAATATCTCTCTACTGGAGGAAACCCAGGGTGAGAGCTAGACCTAATATCTCTCTACTGGAGGGAAACCAGGGTGAGAGCTAGACCTAATATCTCTTTACTGGAGGAAACCCAGGGTGAGAGCTAGATCTAATATCTCTCTACTGGAGGAAACCAGGGTGAGTGCTAGATCTAATATATCTTTACTGGAGGACACCAGGGTGAGAGCTAGATCTAATATCTCTCTACTGGAGGAAACCAGGGTGAGAGCTAGATCTAATATCTCTCTACTGGAGGACACCAGGGTGAGAGCTAGACCTAATATCTCTTTACTGGAGGAAACCAGGGTGAGAGCTAGACCTAATATCTTTCTACTGGAGGACAGGGTGAGCGCTAGATCTAATATCTCTCTACTGGAGGGAAACCAGGGTGAGAGCTAGATCCTAATATCTCTTACTGGAGGAAACCAGGGTGAGAGCTAGATCTAATATCTCTTACTGGAGGACACCAGGGTGAGAGCTAGATCTAATATCTCTCTACTGGAGGAAACCAGGGTGAGAGCTAGATCTAATATCTCTCTACTGGAGGAAACCAGGGTGAGAGCTAGATCTAATATCTCTTCTACTGGAGGAAACCAGGGTGAGAGCTAGAACCTAATATCTCTTTACTGGAGGACACCAGGGTGAGAGCTAGATCTAATATCTCTCTACTGGAGGACACCAGGGTGAGAGCTAGATCTAATATCTCTCTACTGGAGGAAACCAGGGTGAGAGCTAGACCTAATATCTCTTTACTGGAGGACACCAGGGTGAGAGCTAGACCTAATATCTTTCTACTGGAGGACAGGGTGAGCGCTAGATCTAATATCTCTCTACTGGAGGAAACCAGGGTGAGAGCTAGATCCTAATATCTCTCTACTGGAGGAAACCAGGGTGAGAGCTAGATCTAATATCTCTTTACTGGAGGAAACCAGGGTGAGAGCTAGATCCTAATATCTCTTTACTGGAGGACACCAGGGTGAGAGCTAGATCTAATATCTCTCTACTGGAGGAAACCAGGGTGAGAGCTAGATCTAATATCTTTCTACTGGAGGAAACCAGGGTGAGAGCTAGATCTAATATCTCTCTACTGGAGGAAACCCAGGGTGAGAGCTAGATCTAATATCTCTCTACTGGAGGAAACCAGGGTGAGAGCTAGACTCTAATATCTCTTACTGGAGGACACCAGGGTGAGAGCTAGACCTAATATCTCTCTACTGGAGGAAACCAGGGTGAGAGCTAGATCTAATATCTCTTTACTGGAGGAAACCAGGGTGAGTGCTAGACTCTAATATCTCTCTACTGGAGGAACCCAGGGTGAGAGCTAGATCTAATATCTCTCTACTGGAGGAAACCAGGGTGAGAGCTAGATCTAATATCTCTCTACTGGAGGAAACCAGGGTGAGAGCTAGACCTAATATCTCTTACTGGAGGAAACCAGGGTGAGAGCTAGATCTAATATCTCTTCTACTGTGAGGAAACCAGGGTGAGGCTTAGATCTAATATCTCTCTACTGGAGGAAACCAGGGTGAGAGCTAGATCTAAATCTCTCTACTGGAGGAAACCAGGGTGAGAGCTAGATCTAATATCTCTCTACTGGAGGAAACCAGGGTGAGAGCTAGATCTAATATTCTCTACTGGAGGAAACCAGGGTGAGAGCTAGACCTAATATCTCTTTACTGGAGGAAACCAGGGTGAGAGCTAGACCTAATATCTCTTTACTGGAGGACCAGGTGAGAGCTAGATCTAATATCTCTCTACTGGAGGACAACCAGGGTGAGAGCTAGATCTATATATCTTCTACTGGAGGAAACCAGGGTGAGAGCTAGACCTAATATCTCTTTACTGTGAGGAAACCAGGGTGAGAGCTAGATCTAATATCTCTCTACTGGAGGAAACCAGGGTGAGAGCTAGATCCTAATATCTCTCTACTGGAGGAAACCAGGGTGAGAGCTAGATCTAATATCTCTCTACTGGAGGAAACCAGGGTGAGAGCTAGATCTAATATCTCTTCTACTGGAGGAAACCAGGGTGAGAGCTAGATCTAATATCTCTCTACTGGAGGAAACCAGGGTGAGAGCTAGATCTAATATCTCTCTACTGGAGGAAACCAGGGTGAGAGCTAGACCTAATATCTCTTCTACTGGAGGAAACCAGGGTGAGAGCTAGATCTAATATCTCTTTACTGGAGGAAACCAGGGTGAGAGCTAGATCTAATATCTCTCTACTGGAGGAAACCAGGGTGAGAGCTAGATCTAATATCTCTCTACTGGAGGAAACCAGGGTGAGAGCTAGATCTAATATCTCTCTACTGGAGGAAACCAGGGTGAGAGCTAGACCTAATATCTCTCTACTGGAGGAAACCAGGGTGAGAGCTAGATCTAATATCTCTCTACTGGAGGAAACCAGGGTGAGAGCTAGATCTAATATCTCTCTACTGGAGGACACCAGGGTGAGAGCTAGATCTAATATCTCTCTACTGGAGGAAACCAGGGTGAGAGCTAGATCTAATATCTCTCTACTGGAGGACACCAGGGTGAGAGCTAGATCTAATATCTCTCTACTGGAGGACACCAGGGTGAGAGCTAGATCTAATATCTCTCTACTGGAGGAAACCAGGGTGAGAGCTAGACCTAATATCTCTTTACTGTAGGAAACCAGGTTGAGAGCTAGACCTAATATCTCTTTACTGGAGGAAACCAGGGTGAGAGCTAGATCTAATATCTCTCTACTGGAGGAAACCAGGGTGAGAGCTAGACCTAATATCTCTTTACTGGAGGAAACCAGGGTGAGAGCTAGATCTAATATCTCTCTACTGGAGGAAACCAGGGTGAGAGCTAGATCTAATATCTCTCTACTGGAGGACACCAGGGTGAGAGCTAGACCTAATATCTCTCTACTGGAGGAAACCAGGGTGAGAGCTAGATCTAATATCTCTTTACTGGAGGAAACCAGGGTGAGAGCTAGATCTAATATCTCTCTACTGGAGGACACCAGGGTGAGAGCTAGATCTAATATCTCTCTACTGGAGGAAACCAGGGTGAGAGCTAGATCTAATATCTCTCTACTGGAGGAAACCAGGGTGAGAGCTAGACCTAATATCTCTCTACTGGAGGAAACCAGGGTGAGAGCTAGATCTAATATCTCTCTACTGGGAGGAAACCAGGGTGAGAGCTAGATCTAATACTCTCTACACTGAGGAAACCAGGGTGAGAGCTAGACCTAATATATCTTTACTGGAGGAAACCAGGGTGAGAGCTAGATAATATCTCTTTACTGGAGGAAACCAGGGTGAGAGCTAGATCTAATATCTCTCTACTGGAGGGAAACCAGGGTGAGAGCTAGATCTAATATCTCTCTACTGGAGGAAACCAGGGTGAGAGCTAGATCTAATATCTCTCTACTGGAGGAAACCAGGGTGAGAGCTAGACTAATATCTCTTCTACTGGAGGAACACCAGGGTGAGAGCTAGATCTAATATCTCTTTACTGGAGGAAACCAGGGTGAGAGCTAGATCTAATATCTCTACTGGAGGAAACCAGGGTGAGAGCTAGATCTAATATCTCTTACTGGATGGAAACCAGGGTGAGAGCTAGATCTAATATCTCTCTACTGGAGGAAACCAGGGTGAGAGCTAGATCTAATATCTCTCTACTGGAGGAAACCAGGGTGAGAGCTAGATCTAATATCTCTCTACTGGAGGAAACCAGGGTGAGAGCTGGACCTAATATCTCTCTACTGGAGGACACCAGGGTGAGAGCTAGATCTAATATCTCTTTACTGGAGGACACCAGGGTGAGAGCTAGATCTAATATCTCTCTACTGGAGGAAACCAGGGTGAGAGCTAGATCTAATATCTCTTTACTGGAGGACACCAGGGTGAGAGCTAGATCTAATATCTCTCTACTGGAGGAAACCAGGGTGAGAGCTAGATCTAATATCTCTCTACTGGAGGAAACCAGGGTGAGAGCTAGATCTAATATCTCTCTACTGGAGGAAACCAGGGTGAGAGCTAGACCTAATATCTCTTTACTGGAGGAAACCAGGGTGAGAGCTAGATCTAATATCTCTCTACTGGAGGAAACCAGGGTGAGAGCTAGATCTAATATCTCTTACTGGAGGAAACCAGGGTGAGAGCTAGACCTAATATCTCTTTACTGGAGGAAACCAGGGTGAGAGCTAGATCTAATATCTCTCTACTGGAGGAAACCAGGGTGAGAGCTAGATCTAATATCTCTCTACTGGAGGAAACCAGGGTGAGAGCTAGATCTAATATCTCTCTACTGGAGGAAACCAGGGTGAGAGCTAGATCTAATATCTCTTTACTGGAGGAAACCAGGGTGAGAGCTAGACCTAATATCTCTTTACTGGAGGAAACCAGGGTGAGAGCTAGACCTAATATCTCTTTACTGGAGGAAACCAGGGTGAGAGCTAGATCTAATATCTCTCTACTGGAGGAAACCAGGGTGAGAGCTAGATCTAATATCTCTCTACTGGAGGACACCAGGGTGAGAGCTAGATCTAATATCTCTCTACTGGAGGAAACCAGGGTGAGAGCTAGATCTAATATCTCTCTACTGGAGGAAACCAGGGTGAGAGCTAGACCTAATATCTCTTTACTGGAGGAAACCAGGGTGAGAGCTAGATCTAATATCTCTCTACTGGAGGAAACCAGGGTGAGAGCTAGATCTAATATCTCTCTACTGGAGGAAACCAGGGTGAGAGCTAGATCTAATATCTCTTACTGGAGGAAACCAGGGTGAGAGCTAGACTAATATCTCTTGAAACCATGTGGGAAAACCAGGGAGTGAGAGCTAGATCTAATATCTCTCTACTGGAGGACACCAGGGTGAGAGCTAGATCTAATATCTCTCTACTGGAGGAAACCAGGGTGAGAGCTAGACCTAATATCTCTCTACTGGAGGGAAACCAGGGTGAGAGCTAGACCTAATATCTCTCTACTGGAGGAAACCAGGGTGAGAGCTAGATCTAATATCTCTCTACTGGAGGAAACCAGGGTGAGAGCTAGATCTAATATCTCTCTACTGGAGGAAACCAGGGTGAGAGCTAGATCTAATATCTCTTTACTGGAGGAAACCAGGGGTGAGAGCTAGATCTAATATCTCCTACCTGGAGGACACCAGGGTGAGAGCTATGATCTATATCTCTTTACTGAGGAAACCAGGGTGAGAGCTAGATCTAATATCTCTTTACTGAGGACACCAGGGTGAGAGCTAGATCTAATATCTCTCTACTGGAGGAAACCAGGGTGAGAGCTAGATCTAATATCTCTCTACTGAGGAAGACAGGGGTGAGAGCTAGTCTAATATCTCTTTACTGGAGGACACCAGGGGTGAGAGCTAGGATCTAATATCTCTCTACTGGAGGAAACCAGGGTGAGAGCTAGACCTAATATCTCTCTACTGAGGGAAACCAGGGGTGAGAGCTAGATCTAATATCTCTCTACTGGAAGAAACCAGGGTGAGAGCTAGATCTAATATCTTTCTACTGGAGGACACCAGGGTGAGAGCTATGATCTAGATATCTCTCTACTGGAGGAAACCAGGGTGAGAGCTAGATCTAATATCTCTTTAACTGGAGGAAACCAGGGTGAGAGCTAGACCTAATATCTCTTTACTGGTGGAAACCAGGGTGAGAGCTAGATCTAATATCTCTCTACTGGGAGGATCACCAGGGGTGAGAGCTAGATCTAATATCTCTCTACTGGAGGAAACCAGGGTGAGAGCTAGATCTAATATCTCTCTACTGGAGGACACCAGGGTGAGAGCTAGATCTAATATCTCTCTACTGGAGGACACCAGGGTGAGAGCTAGATCTAATATCTCTCTACTGGAGGAAACCAGGGTGAGAGCTAGATCTAATATCTCTCTACTGGAGGAAACCAGGGTGAGAGCTAGATCTAATATCTCTCTACTGGAGGACACCAGGGTGAGAGCTAGATCTAATATCTCTCTACTGGAGGACACCAGGGTGAGAGCTAGATCTAATATCTCTCTACTGGAGGAAACCAGGGTGAGAGCTAGACCTAATATCTCTTTACTGGAGGAAACCAGGGTGAGAGCTAGATCTAATATCTCTCTACTGGAGGACACCAGGGTGAGAGCTAGATCTAATATCTCTCTACTGGAGGAAACCAGGGTGAGAGCTAGACCTAATATCTCTCTACTGGAGGAAACCAGGGTGAGAGCTAGATCTAATATCTCTCTACTGGAGGACACCAGGGTGAGAGCTAGATCTAATATCTCTTACTGGAGGACACCAGGGTGAGAGCTAGATCTAATATCTCTCTACTGGAGGAAACCAGGGTGAGAGCTAGATCCTAATATCTCTCTACTGGAGGAAACCAGGGTGAGAGCTAGATCTAATATCTCTTTACTGGAGGAAACCAGGGTGAGAGCTAGATCTAATATCTCTCTACTGGAGGACACCAGGGTGAGAGCTAGACCTAATATCTCTCTACTGGAGGAAACCAGGGTGAGAGCTAGATCTAATATCTCTCTACTGGAGGAAACCAGGGTGAGAGCTAGACCTAATATCTCTTTACTGGAGGAAACCAGGGTGAGAGCTAGATCTAATATCTCTCTACTGGAGGAAACCAGGGTGAGAGCTAGATCTAATATCTCTCTACTGGAGGACACCAGGGTGAGAGCTAGACCTAATATCTCTCTACTGGAGGAAACCAGGGTGAGAGCTAGATCTAATATCTCTTTACTGGAGGAAACCAGGGTGAGCGCTAGACCTAATATCTATTTACTGGAGGAAACCAGGGTGAGAGCTAGACCTAATATCTCTCTACTGGAGGAAACCAGGGTGAGAGCTAGATCTAATATCTCTCTACTGGAGGAAACCAGGGTGAGAGCTAGATCTAATATCTCTTTACTGGAGGACACCAGGGTGAGAGCTAGATCTAATATCTCTCTACTGGAGGAAACCAGGGTGAGAGCTAGATCTAATATCTCTCTACTGGAGGAAACCAGGGTGAGAGCTAGACCTAATATCTCTCTACTGGAGGAAACCAGGGTGAGAGCTAGACCTAATATCTCTCTACTGGAGGACACCAGGGTGAGAGCTAGATCTAATATCTCTCTACTGGAGGACACCAGGGTGAGAGCTAGATCTAATATCTTTCTACTGGAGGAAACCAGGGTGAGAGCTAGATCTAATATCTCTTCTACTGGAGGAAACCAGGTTGAGAGCTAGATCTAATATCTCTCTACTGGAGGAAACCAGGGTGAGAGCTAGATCTAATATCTCTCTACTGGAGGACACCAGGGTGAGAGCTAGATCTAATATCTCTCTACTGGAGGAAACCAGGGTGAGAGCTAGATCTAATATCTCTTTACTGGAGGAAACCAGGGTGAGAGCTAGACCTAATATCTCTCTACTGGAGGAAACCAGGGTGAGAGCTAGATCTAATATCTCTTTACTGGAGGAAACCAGGGTGAGAGCTAGATCTAATATCTCTCTACTGGAGGAAACCAGGGTGAGAGCTAGATCTAATATCTCTCTACTGGAGGAAACCAGGGTGAGAGCTAGATCTAATATCTCTCTACTGGAGGACACCAGGGTGAGAGCTAGATCTAATATCTCTCTACTGGAGGACACCAGGGTGAGAGCTAGATCTAATATCTCTCTACTGGAGGAAACCAGGGTGAGAGCTAGATCTAATATCTCTCTACTGGAGGAAACCAGGGTGAGAGCTAGATCTAATATCTCTCTACTGGAGGAAACCAGGGTGAGAGCTAGATCTAATATCTCTCTACTGGAGGACACCAGGGTGAGAGCTAGATCTAATATCTCTTTACTGGAGGAAACCAGGGTGAGAGCTAGACCTAATATCTCTTTACTGGAGGAAACCAGGGTGAGAGCTAGATCTAATATCTCTCTACTGGAGGACACCAGGGTGAGAGCTAGATCTAATATCTCTCTACTGGAGGACACCAGGGTGAGAGCTAGATCTAATATCTCTCTACTGGAGGACACCAGGGTGAGAGCTAGATCTAATATCTCTCTACTGGAGGAAACCAGGGTGAGAGCTAGATCTAATATCTCTCTACTGGAGGAAACCAGGGTGAGAGCTAGATCTAATATCTCTCTACTGGAGGAAACCAGGGTGAGAGCTAGACCTAATATCTCTTTACTGGAGGAAACCAGGGTGAGAGCTAGATCTAATATCTCTCTACTGGAGGAAACCAGGGTGAGAGCTAGATCTAATATCTCTCTACTGGAGGACACCAGGGTGAGAGCTAGATCTAATATCTCTCTACTGGAGGAAACCAGGGTGAGAGCTAGATCTAATATCTCTCTACTGGAGGAAACCAGGGTGAGAGCTAGATCTAATATCTCTCTACTGGAGGAAACCAGGGTGAGAGCTAGATCTAATATCTCTCTACTGGAGGAAACCAGGGTGAGAGCTAGACCTAATATCTCTTTACTGGAGGAAACCAGGGTGAGAGCTAGATCTAATATCTCTCTACTGGAGGACACCAGGGTGAGAGCTAGATCTAATATCTCTCTACTGGAGGAAACCAGGGTGAGAGCTAGATCTAATATCTCTTTACTGGAGGAAACCAGGGTGAGAGCTAGATCTAATATCTCTCTACTGGAGGAAACCAGGGTGAGAGCTAGATCTAATATCTCTCTACTGGAGGACACCAGGGTGAGAGCTAGATCTAATATCTCTCTACTGGAGGAAACCAGGGTGAGAGCTAGATCTAATATCTCTCTACTGGAGGAAACCAGGGTGAGAGCTAGACCTAATATCTCTCTACTGGAGGAAACCAGGGTGAGAGCTAGATCTAATATCTCTCTACTGGAGGAACCAGGGTGAGAGCTAGATCTAATATCTCTATACTGGAGGAAACCAGGGTGAGAGCTAGATCTAATATCTCTCTACTGGAGGAAACCAGGGTGAGAGCTAGATCTAATATCTCTCTACTGGAGGACACCAGGGTGAGAGCTAGATCTAATATCTCTTTACTGGAGGAAACCAGGGTGAGAGCTAGATCCTAATATCTCTCTACTGGAGGAAACCAGGGTGAGAGCTAGATCTAATATCTCTCTACTGGAGGAAACCAGGGTGAGAGCTAGATCTAATATCTCTCTACAGGGTGAGGCTAGACCTAAATACTGGAAGACCAGGGTGAGAGCTAGATCTAATATCTCTTACTGGAGGAAACCAGGGTGAGAGCTAGATCTAATATCTCTTTACTGGAGGAAACCAGGGTGAGAGCTAGATCTAATATCTCTCTACTGGAGGAAACCAGGGTGAGAGCTAGATCTAATATCTCTCTACTGGAGGACACCAGGGTGAGAGCTAGATCTAATATCTCTCTACTGGAGGAAACCAGGGTGAGAGCTAGATCTAATATCTCTCTACTGGAGGAAACCAGGGTGAGAGCTAGATCTAATATCTCTCTACTGGAGGAAACCAGGGTGAGAGCTAGACCTAATATCTCTTTACTGGAGGAAACCAGGGTGAGAGCTAGATCTAATATCTCTCTACTGGAGGAAACCAGGGTGAGAGCTAGATCTAATATCTCTCTACTGGAGGAAACCAGGGTGAGAGCTAGATCTAATATCTCTCTACTGGAGGAAACCAGGGTGAGAGCTAGATCTAATATCTCTTTACTGGAGGAAACCAGGGTGAGAGCTAGACCTATCTACTGAGGAACCAGGAGCTATCAATATCTCTCTACTGGAGGAAACCAGGTGAGAGCTAGATCTAATATCTCTCTACTGGAGGAAACCAGGGTGAGAGCTAGATCTAATATCTCTTTACTGAGGAAAACCAGGGTGAGAGCTAGATCTAATATCTCTCTTTACTGGAGGAAACCAGGGTGAGAGCTAGATCTAATATCTCTCTACTGGAGGACACCAAGGGTGAGAGCTAGATCTAATATCTCCCTCTACTGGAGGAAACCAGGGTGAGAGCTAGACCTAATATCTCTTTACTGGAGGAAACCAGGGTGAGAGCTAGATTCTAATATCTCTTACTGGAGGGAGGAAACCAGGGTGAGAGCTAGATCTAATATCTCTTTACTGGAGGAAACCAGGGTGAGAAGCTAGATCTAATATCTCTCTACTGGAGGAAACCAGGGTGAGAAGCTAGACCTAATATCTCTCTTTACTTGGAGGAAACCAGGGTAGAGATAGCTAGATCTAATATCTCTCTACTGGAGGACACCAGGGTGAGAGCCTAGATTCTAATATCTCTCTACTGGAGGAAACCAGGGTGAGAGCTAGATCTAATATCTCTCTACTGGAGGAAACCAGGGTGAGAGCTAGATCTAATATCTCTCTACTGGAGGACACCAGGGTGAGAGCTAGATCTAATATCTCTCTACTGGAGGAAACCAGGGTGAGAGCTAGATCTAATATCTCTTTACTGGAGGAAACCAGGGTGAGAGCTAGATCTAATATCTATCTACTGGAGGAAACCAGGGTGAGAGCTAGATCTAATATCTCTCTACTGGAGGACACCAGGGTGAGAGCTAGATCTAATATCTCTCTACTGGAGGAAACCAGGGTGAGAGCTAGATCTAATATCTCTCTACTGGAGGAAACCAGGGTGAGAGCTAGACCTAATATCTCTCTACTGGAGGAAACCAGGGTGAGAGCTAGATCTAATATCTCTTTACTGGAGGAAACCAGGGTGAGAGCTAGATCTAATATCTCTTTACTGGAGGAAACCAGGGTGAGAGCTAGATCTAATATCTCTCTACTGGAGGAAACCAGGGTGAGAGCTAGATCTAATATCTCTCTACTGGAGGACACCAGGGTGAGAGCTAGATCTAATATCTCTCTACTGGAGGAAACCAGGGTGAGAGCTAGATCTAATATCTCTCTACTGGAGGAAACCAGGGTGAGAGCTAGATCTAATATCTCTCTACTGGAGGAAACCAGGGTGAGAGCTAGATCTAATATCTCTCTACTGGAGGACACCAGGGTGAGAGCTAGATCTAATATCTCTCTACTGGAGGAAACCAGGGTGAGAGCTAGACCTAATATCTCTTTACTGGAGGAAACCAGGGTGAGAGCTAGACCTAATATCTCTCTACTGGAGGAAACCAGGGTGAGAGCTAGATCTAATATCTCTTTACTGGAGGACACCAGGGTGAGAGCTAGATCTAATATCTCTTCTACTGGAGGAAACCAGGGTGAGAGCTAGATCTAATATCTCTCTACTGGAGGAAACCAGGGTGAGAGCTAGATCTAATATCTCTCTACTGGAGGAAACCAGGGTGAGAGCTAGATCTAATATCTCTCTACTGGAGGAAACCAGGGTGAGAGCTAGATCTAATATCTCTCTACTGGAGGAAACCAGGGTGAGAGCTAGATCCTAATATCTCTCTACTGGAGGAAACCAGGGTGAGAGCTAGATCTAATATCTCTTTACTGGAGGAAACCAGGGTGAGAGCTAGATCTAATATCTCTCTACTGGAGGAAACCAGGGTGAGAGCTAGATCTAATATCTCTCTACTGGAAGACACCAGGGTGAGAGCTAGATCTAATATATCTCTACTGGAGGAAACCAGGGTGAGAGCTAGATCTAATATCTCTCTACTGGAGGAAACCAGGTTGAGAGCTAGATCTAATATCTCTCTACTGGAGGAAACCAGGTTGAGAGCTAGATCTAATATCTCTCTACTGGAGGAAACCAGGGTGAGAGCTAGATCTAATATCTCTCTACTGGAGGAAACCAGGGTGAGAGCTAGATCTAATATCTCTTTACTGTGGGAAACCAGGGTGAGTGCTAGATCTAATATCTCTCTACTGGAGGAAACCAGGGTGAGAGCTAGATCTAATATCTCTCTACTGGAGGAAACCAGGGTGAGAGCTAGATCTAATATCTCTCTACTGGAGGAAACCAGGGTGAGAGCTAGATCTAATATCTCTCTACTGGAGGAAACCAGGGTGAGAGCTAGATCTAATATCTCTCTACTGGAGGAAACCAGGGTGAGAGCTAGATCTAATATCTCTCTACTGGAGGAAACCAGGGTGAGAGCTAGATCTAATATCTCTCTACTGGAGGAAACCAGGGTGAGAGCTAGATCTAATATCTCTCTACTGGAGGAAACCAGGGTGAGAGCTAGATCTAATATCTCTCTACTGGAGGAAACCAGGGTGAGAGCTAGATCTAATATCTCTCTACTGGAGGACACCAGGGTGAGAGCTAGATCTAATATCTTTCTACTGGAGGACACCAGGGTGAGAGCTAGATCTAATATCTCTCTACTGGAGGACACCAGGGTGAGAGCTAGATCTAATATCTCTTTACTGGAGGAACCAGGGTGAGCGCTAGATCTAATATCTCTCTACTGGAGGACCCAGGGTGAGAGCTAGATCTAATATCTCTCTACTGGAGGACACCAGGGTGAGAGCTAGACCTAATAACTCTTTACTGGAGGAAACCAGGGTGAGAGCTAGACCTAATCTCTTTACTGGAGGAAACCAGGGTGAGAGCTAGATTTAATATCTCTTTACTGGAGGAAACCAGGGTGAGAGCTAGATCTAATATCTCTCTACTGGAGGACCCCAGGGTGAGAGCTAGATCTAATATATCTCTACTGGAGGACACCAGGGTGAGAGCTAGATCTAATATCTCTCTACAGGAGGACACCATGGTGAGAGCTAGACCTAATATCTCTTTACTGGAGGAAACCAGGGTGAGAGCTAGGCCTAATATCTCTCTACTGGAGGAAACCAGGGTGAGAGCTAGATCTAATATCTCTTTACTGGAGGAAACCAGGGCGAGAGCTAGATCTAATATATCTCTACTGGAGGAAACCAGGGTGAGAGCTAGATCTAATATCTCTCTACTGGAGGACACCAGGGTGAGAGCTAGATCTAATCTCTCTCTACTGGAGGAAACCAGGGTGAGAGCTAGATCTAATATCTCTTTACTGGAGGAAACCAGGGTGAGAGCTAGATCTAATATCTCTCTACTGGAGGAAACCCAGGGTGAGAGCTAGACCTAATATCTCTTTACTGGAGGACACCAGGGTGAGAGCTATTTAGATCTAATATCTCTTTACTGGAGGAAACCAGGGTGAGAGCTAGATCTAATATCTCTCTACTGGAGGACACCAGGGTGAGAGCTAGATCTAATATCTCTTTACTGGAGGAAACCAGGGTGAGAGCTAGATCTAATATATCTCTACTGGAGGAAACCAGGGTGAGAGCTAGCTAGATCTAATATCTCTTTCCTGGAGGAAACCAGGGTGAGAGCTAGACCTAATATCTCTCTACTGGAGGAAACCAGGTTGAGAGCTAGATCTAATCTCTTTACTGGAGGACACCAGGGTGAGAGCTATATCTAATATCTCTTTACTGGATGAAACCAGCTTGAGAGCTAGATCTAATATCTCTCTACTGGAGGAAACCAGGGTGAGAGCTAGATCTAATATCTCTCTACTGGAGGACACCAGGGTGAGAGCTAGATCTAATGTCTCTTTACTGGAGGAAACCAGGGTGAGAGCTATATCTAATATCTCTCTACTGGAGGAAACCAGGGTGAGAGCTAGATCTAATATATCTTTAATGGAGGAAACCAGGGTGAGAGCTAGACCTAATATTTCTCTACTGGAGGACACCAGGGTGAGAGCTAGACCTAATATCTCTCTACTGGAGGAAACCAGGGTGAGAGCTAGACCTAATATCTCTTTACTGGAGGACACCAGGGTGAGAGCTAGATCTAATATCTCTTTACTGGAGGAAACCAGGGTGAGAGCTAGATCTAATATCTCTCTACTGGAGGAAACCAGGGTGAGAGCTAGATCTAATATCTCTCTACTGGAGGAAACCAGGGTGAGAGCTAGACCTAATATCTCTTTACATGAGGAAACCAGGGTGAGAGCTAGATCTAATATCTCTTTACTGGAGGAAACCAGGGTGAGAGCTAGATCTAATATCTCTCTACTGGAGGAAACCAGGGTGAGAGCTAGATCCAAAATCTATTTACTGGAGGAAACCAGGGTGAGAGCTAGCTAGATCTAATATCTCTTTACTGGAGGAAACCAGGGTGAGAGCTAGACCTAATATCTCTTTACTGGAGGAAACCAGGGTGAGAGCTAGATCTAATATCTCTCTACTGGAGGAAACCAGGGTGAGAGCTAGATCTAATATCTATTTACTGGAGGACACCAGGGTGAGAGCTATATCTAAAATCTCTCTACTGGAGTACACCAGGGTGAGAGCTAGATCTAATATCTCTCTACTGGAGGACACCAAGGTGAGAGCTAGATCTAATATCTCTCTACTGGAGGAAACCAGGGTGAGAGCTAGACCTAATATCTCTCTACTGGAGGAAACCAGGGTGAGAGCTAGATCTAATATCTCTCTACTGGAGGACACCAGGGTGAGAGCTGGATCTAATATCTTTCTACTGGAGGAAACCAGGGTGAGAGCTAGATCTAATATCTCTTTACTGTGGGAAACCAGGGTGAGCGCTAGATCTAATATCTCTCTACTGGAGGAAACCAGGGTGAGAGCTAGATCTAATATCTCTCTACTGGAGGAAACCAGGGTGAGAGCTAGACCTAATATCTCTTTACTGGAGGAAACCAGGGTGAGAGCTAGACCTAATATCTCTCTACTGGAGGACACCAGGGTGAGAGCTAGATCTAATATCTCTCTACTGGAGGACACCAGGGTGAGAGCTAGATCTAATATCTCTCTACTGGAGGAAACCAGGGTGAGAGCTAGATCTAATATCTCTCTACTGGAGGAAACCTGGGTGAGAGCTAGATCTAATATCTCTCTACTGGAGGAAACCAGGGTGAGAGCTAGATCTAATATCTCTCTACTGGAGGAAACCAGTGTGAGAGCTAGACCTAATATCTCTTTACTGGAGGAAACCAGGGTGAGAGCTAGACCTAATATCTCTCTACTGGAGGAAACCAGGGTGAGAGCTAGATCTAATATCTCTCTACTGGAGGACACCAGGGTGAGAGCTAGATCTAATATCTTTCTACTGGAGGACACCAGGGTGAGAGCTAGATCTAATATCTCTCTACTGGAGGACACCAGGGTGAGAGCTAGATCGAATATCTCTTTACTGGAGGATCCCAGGGTGAGAGCTAGATCTAATATCTCTCTACTGGAGGACCCAGGGTGAGAGCTAGATCTAATATCTCTCTACTGGAGGACACCAGGGTGAGAGCTAGACCTAATAACTCTTTACTGGAGGAAACCAGGGTGAGAGCTAGACCTAATATCTCTTTACTGGAGGAAACCAGGGTGAGAGCTAGATTTAATATATCTTTACTGGAGGAAACCAGGGTGAGAGCTAGATCTAATATCTCTCTACTGGAGGAAACCAGGGTGAGAGCTAGATCTAATATCTCTCTACTGGAGGAAACCAGGGTGAGAGCTAGATCTAATATCTCTCTACTGGAGGACACCAGGGTGAGAGCTAGATCTAATATCTCTCTACTGGAGGAAACCAGTGTGAGAGCTAGACCTAATATCTCTTTACTGGAGGAAACCAGGGTGAGAGCTAGACCTAATATCTCTCTACTGGAGGAAACCAGGGTGAGAGCTAGATCTAATATCTCTCTACTGGAGGACACCAGGGTGAGAGCTAGATCTAATATCTTTCTACTGGAGGACACCAGGGTGAGAGCTAGATCTAATATCTCTCTACTGGAGGACACCAGGGTGAGAGCTAGATCGAATATCTCTTTACTGGAGGATCCCAGGGTGAGAGCTAGATCTAATATCTCTCTACTGGAGGACCCAGGGTGAGAGCTAGATCTAATATCTCTCTACTGGAGGACACCAGGGTGAGAGCTAGACCTAATAACTCTTTACTGGAGGAAACCAGGGTGAGAGCTAGACCTAATATCTCTTTACTGGAGGAAACCAGGGTGAGAGCTAGATTTAATATCTCTTTACTGGAGGAAACCAGGGTGAGAGCTAGATCTAATATCTCTCTACTGGAGGACCCCAGGGTGAGAGCTAGATCTAATATATCTCTACTGGAGGACACCAGGGTGAGAGCTAGATCTAATATCTCTCTACTGGAGGAAACCAGGGTGAGAGCTAGACCTAATATCTCTCTACTGGAGGAAACCAGGGTGAGAGCTAGACCTAATATCTCTTTACTGGAGGAAACCAGGGTGAGAGCTAGATCTAATATATCTCTACTGGAGGACACCAGGGTGAGAGCTAGATCTAATATCTCTTTACTGGAGGAAACCAGGGTGAGAGCTAGATCTAATATCTCACTACTGGAGGAAACCAGGGTGAGAGCTGGATCTAATATCTCTCTACTGGAGGAAACCCAGGGTGAGAGCTAGACCTAATCTCTTTACTGGAGGACACCAGGGTGAGAGCTATTTAGATCTAATATATCTTTACTGGAGGAAACCAGGGTGAGTGCTACACCTAATATCTCTATACTGGAGGAAACCAGGGTGAGAGCTAGATCTAATATCTCTCTACTGGAGGACACCAGGGTGAGAGCTAGATCTAATATCTCTTTACTGGAGGAAACCAGGGTGAGAGCTAGATCTAATATATCTCTACTGGAGGAAACCAGGGTGAGAGCTAGCTAGATCTAATATCTCTTTCCTGGAGGAAACCAGGGTGAGAGCTAGACCTAATATCTCTCTACTGGAGGAAACCAGGTTGAGAGCTAGATCTAATCTCTTTACTGGAGGACACCAGGGTGAGAGCTATATCTAATATCTCTTTACTGGATGAAACCAGCGTGAGAGCTAGATCTAATATCTCTCTACTGGAGGAAACCAGGGTGAGAGCTAGATCTAATATCTCTCTACTGGAGGACACCAGGGTGAGAGCTAGATCTAATGTCTCTTTACTGGAGGAAACCAGGGTGAGAGCTATATCTAATATCTCTCTACTGGAGGAAACCAGGGTGAGAGCTATATCTAATATCTCTCTACTGGAGGAAACCAGGGTGAGAGCTAGATCTAATATATGTTTAATGGAGGAAACCAGGGTGAGAGCTAGACCTAATATTTCTCTACTGGAGGACACCAGGGTGAGAGCTAGACCTAATATCTCTCTACTGGAGGAAACCAGCGTGAGAGCTAGACCTAATATCTCTTTACTGGAGGACACCAGGGTGAGAGCTAGATCTAATATCTCTTTACTGGAAGAAACCAGGGTGAGAGCTAGATCTAATATCTCTCTACTGGAGGAAACCAGGGTGAGAGCTAGATCTAATATCTCTCTACTGGAGGAAACCAGGGTGAGAGCTAGACCTAATATCTCTTTACATGAGGAAACCAGGGTGAGAGCTAGATCTAATATCTCTTTACTGGAGGAAACCAGGGTGAGAGCTAGATCTAATATCTCTCTACTGGAGGAAACCAGGGTGAGTGCTAGATCCAATATCTATTTACTGGAGGAAACCAGGGTGAGAGCTAGCTAGATCTAATATCTCTTTACTGGAGGAAACCAGGGTGAGAGCTAGACCTAATATCTCTTTACTGGAGGAAACCAGGGTGAGAGCTAGATCTAATATCTCTCTACTGGAGGACACCAGGGTGAGAGCTAGATCTAATATCTATTTACTGGAGGACACCAGGGTGAGAGCTATATCTAAAATCTCTCTACTGGAGGACACCAGGGTGAGAGCTAGATCTAATATCTCTCTACTGGAGGACACCAAGGTGAGAGCTAGATCTAATATCTCTCTACTGGAGGACACCAGGGTGAGAGCTAGACCTAATATCTCTCTACTGGAGGAAACCAGGGTGAGAGCTAGATCTAATATCTCTCTACTGGAGGAAACCAGGGTGAGAGCTGGATCTAATATCTTTCTACTGGAGGAAACCAGGGTGAGAGCTAGATCTAATATCTCTTTACTGTGGGAAACCAGGGTGAGCGCTAGATCTAATATCTCTCTACTGGAAGAAACCAGGGTGAGAGCTAGATCTAATATCTCTCTACTGGAGGAAACCAGGGTGAGAGCTAGACCTAATATCTCTTTACTGGAGGAAACCAGGGTGAGAGCTAGACCTAATATCTCTCTACTGGAGGACACCAGGGTGAGAGCTAGATCTAATATCTCTCTACTGGAAGACACCAGGGTGAGAGCTAGATCTAATATCTCTCTACTGGAGGAAACCAGGGTGAGAGCTAGATCTAATATCTCTCTACTGGAGGACACCAGGGTGAGAGCTAGATCTAATATCTCTCTACTGGAGGAAACCAGGGTGAGAGCTAGACCTAATATCTCTTTACTGGAGGAAACCAGGGTGAGAGCTAGACCTAATATCTCTCTACTGGAGGAAACCAGGGTGAGAGCTAGATCTAATATCTCTCTACTGGAGGACACCAGGGTGAGAGCTAGATCTAATATATTTCTACTGGAGGACACCAGGGTGAGAGCTAGATCTAATATCTCTCTACTGGAGGACACCAGGGTGAGAGCTAGATCGAATATCTCTTTACTGGAGGATCCCAGGGTGAGAGCTAGATCTAATATCTCTCTACTGGAGGACCCAGGGTGAGAGCTAGATCTAATATCTCTCTACTGGAGGAAACCAGGGTGAGAGCTAGACCTAATAACTCTTTACTGGAAAACCAGGGTGAGAGCTAGACCTAATATCTCTTTACTGGAGGAAACCAGGGTGAGAGCTAGATTTAATATATCTTTACTGGAGGAAACCAGGGTGAGAGCTAGATCTAATATCTCTCTACTGGAGGAAACCAGGGTGAGAGCTAGATCTAATATCTCTCTACTGGAGGAAACCAGGGTGAGAGCTAGATCTAATATCTCTCTACTGGAGGACACCAGGGTGAGAGCTAGATCTAATATCTCTCTACTGGAGGAAACCAGTGTGAGAGCTAGACCTAATATCTCTTTACTGGAGGAAACCAGGGTGAGAGCTAGACCTAATATCTCTCTACTGGAGGAAACCAGGGTGAGAGCTAGATCTAATATCTCTCTACTGGAGGACACCAGGGTGGGAGCTAGATCTAATATCTTTCTACTGGAGGACACCAGGGTGAGAGCTAGATCTAATATCTCTCTACTGGAGGACACCAGGGTGAGAGCTAGATCAAATATCTCTTTACTGGAGGATCCCAGGGTGAGAGCTAGATCTAATATCTCTCTACTGGAGGACCCAGGGTGAGAGCTAGATCTAATATCTCTCTACTGGAGGACACCAGGGTGAGAGCTAGACCTAATAACTCTTTACTGGAGGAAACCAGGGTGAGAGCTAGACCTAATATCTCTTTACTGGAGGAAACCAGGGTGAGAGCTAGATCTAATATCTCTCTACTGGAGGACCCCAGGGTGAGAGCTAGATCTAATATATCTCTACTGGAGGACACCAAGGTGAGAGCTAGATCTAATATCTCTCTACTGGAGGAAACCAGGGTGAGAGCTAGACCTAATATCTCTCTACTGGAGGAAACCAGGGTGAGAGCTAGATCTAATATCTCTTTACTGGAGGAAACCAGGGTGAGAGCTAGATCTAATATATCTCTACTGGAGGACACCAGGGTGAGAGCTAGATCTAATATCTCTTTACTGGAGGAAACCAGGGTGAGAGCTAGATCTAATCTCTCTCTACTGGAGGAAACCAGGGTGAGAGCTAGATCTAATATCTCTCTACTGGAGGACACCAGGGTGAGAGCTGGATCTAATATCTTTCTACTGGAGGAAACCAGGGTGAGAGCTAGATCTAATATCTCTTTACTGTGGGAAACCAGGGTGAGCGCTAGATCTAATATCTCTCTACTGGAGGAAACCAGGGTGAGAGCTAGATCTAATATCTCTCTACTGGAGGAAACCAGGGTGAGAGCTAGACCTAATATCTCTTTACTGGAGGAAACCAGGGTGAGAGCTAGACCTAATATCTCTCTACTGGAGGACACCAGGGTGAGAGCTAGATCTAATATCTCTCTACTGGAAGACACCAGGGTGAGAGCTAGATCTAATATCTCTCTACTGGAGGAAACCAGGGTGAGAGCTAGATCTAATATCTCTCTACTGGAGGAAACCTGGGTGAGAGCTAGATCTAATATCTCTCTACTGGAGGAAACCAGGGTGAGAGCTAGATCTAATATCTCTCTACTGGAGGAAACCAGTGTGAGAGCTAGACCTAATATCTCTTTACTGGAGGAAACCAGGGTGAGAGCTAGACCTAATATCTCTCTACTGGAGGAAACCAGGGTGAGAGCTAGATCTAATATCTCTCTACTGGAGGACACCAGGGTGAGAGCTAGATCTAATATCTTTCTACTGGAGGACACCAGGGTGAGAGCTAGATCTAATATCTCTCTACTGGAGGACACCAGGGTGAGAGCTAGATCGAATATCTCTTTACTGGAGGATCCCAGGGTGAGAGCTAGATCTAATATCTCTCTACTGGAGGACCCAGGGTGAGAGCTAGATCTAATATCTCTCTACTGGAGGACACCAGGGTGAGAGCTAGACCTAATAACTCTTTACTGGAAAACCAGGGTGAGAGCTAGACCTAATATCTCTTTATTGGAGGAAACCAGGGTGAGAGCTAGATTTAATATATCTTTACTGGAGGAAACCAGGGTGAGAGCTAGATCTAATATCTCTCTACTGGAGGAAACCAGGGTGAGAGCTAGATCTAATATCTCTCTACTGGAGGAAACCTGGGTGAGAGCTAGATCTAATATCTCTCTACTGGAGGACACCAGGGTGAGAGCTAGATCTAATATCTCTCTACTGGAGGAAACCAGTGTGAGAGCTAGACCTAATATCTCTTTACTGGAGGAAACCAGGGTGAGAGCTAGACCTAATATCTCTCTACTGGAGGAAACCAGGGTGAGAGCTAGATCTAATATCTCTCTACTGGAGGACACCAGGGTGAGAGCTAGATCTAATATCTTTCTACTGGAGGACACCAGGGTGAGAGCTAGATCTAATATCTCTCTACTGGAGGACACCAGGGTGAGAGCTAGATCAAATATCTCTTTACTGGAGGATCCCAGGGTGAGAGCTAGATCTAATATCTCTCTACTGGAGGACCCAGGGTGAGAGCTAGATCTAATATCTCTCTACTGGAGGACACCAGGGTGAGAGCTAGACCTAATAACTCTTTACTGGAGGAAACCAGGGTGAGAGCTAGACCTAATATCTCTTTACTGGAGGAAACCAGGGTGAGAGCTAGATTTAATATATCTTTACTGGAGGAAACCAGGGTGAGAGCTAGATCTAATATCTCTCTACTGGAGGACCCCAGGGTGAGAGCTAGATCTAATATATCTCTACTGGAGGACACCAAGGTGAGAGCTAGATCTAATATCTCTCTACTGGAGGAAACCAGGGTGAGAGCTAGACCTAATATCTCTCTACTGGAGGAAACCAGGGTGAGAGCTAGATCTAATATCTCTTTACTGGAGGAAACCAGGGTGAGAGCTAGATCTAATATATCTCTACTGGAGGACACCAGGGTGAGAGCTAGATCTAATATCTCTTTACTGGAGGAAACCAGGGTGAGAGCTAGATCTAATATCTCACTACTGGAGGAAACCAGGGTGAGAGCTGGATCTAATATCTCTCTACTGGAGGAAACCCAGGGTGAGAGCTAGACCTAATCTCTTTACTGGAGGACACCAGGGTGAGAGCTATTTAGATCTAATATATCTTTACTGGAGGAAACCAGGGTGAGTGCTACACCTAATATCTCTTTACTGGAGGAAACCAGGGTGAGAGCTAGATCTAATATCTCTCTACTGGAGGACACCAGGGTGAGAGCTAGATCTAATATCTCTTTACTGGAGGAAACCAGGGTGAGAGCTAGATCTAATATATCTCTACTGGAGGAAACCAGGGTGAGAGCTAGCTAGATCTAATATCTCTTTCCTGGAGGAAACCAGGGTGAGAGCTAGACCTAATATCTCTCTACTGGAGGAAACCAGGTTGAGAGCTAGATCTAATCTCTTTACTGGAGGACACCAGGGTGAGAGCTATATCTAATATCTCTTTACTGGATGAAACCAGCGTGAGAGCTAGATCTAATATCTCTCTACTGGAGGAAACCAGGGTGAGAGCTAGATCTAATATCTCTCTACTGGAGGACACCAGGGTGAGAGCTAGATCTAATGTCTCTTTACTGGAGGAAACCAGGGTGAGAGCTATATCTAATATCTCTCTACTGGAGGAAACCAGGGTGAGAGCTATATCTAATATCTCTCTACTGGAGGAAACCAGGGTGAGAGCTAGATCTAATATATGTTTAATGGAGGAAACCAGGGTGAGAGCTAGACCTAATATTTCTCTACTGGAGGACACCAGGGTGAGAGCTAGACCTAATATCTCTCTACTGGAGGAAACCAGCGTGAGAGCTAGACCTAATATCTCTTTACTGGAGGACACCAGGGTGAGAGCTAGATCTAATATCTCTTTACTGGAAGAAACCAGGGTGAGAGCTAGATCTAATATCTCTCTACTGGAGGAAACCAGGGTGAGAGCTAGATCTAATATCTCTCTACTGGAGGAAACCAGGGTGAGAGCTAGACCTAATATCTCTTTACATGAGGAAACCAGGGTGAGAGCTAGATCTAATATCTCTTTACTGGAGGAAACCAGGGTGAGAGCTAGATCTAATATCTCTCTACTGGAGGAAACCAGGGTGAGTGCTAGATCCAATATCTATTTACTGGAGGAAACCAGGGTGAGAGCTAGCTAGATCTAATATCTCTTTACTGGAGGAAACCAGGGTGAGAGCTAGACCTAATATCTCTTTACTGGAGGAAACCAGGGTGAGAGCTAGATCTAATATCTCTCTACTGGAGGACACCAGGGTGAGAGCTAGATCTAATATCTATTTACTGGAGGACACCAGGGTGAGAGCTATATCTAAAATCTCTCTACTGGAGGACACCAGGGTGAGAGCTAGATCTAATATCTCTCTACTGGAGGACACCAAGGTGAGAGCTAGATCTAATATCTCTCTACTGGAGGACACCAGGGTGAGAGCTAGACCTAATATCTCTCTACTGGAGGAAACCAGGGTGAGAGCTAGATCTAATATCTCTCTACTGGAGGAAACCAGGGTGAGAGCTGGATCTAATATCTTTCTACTGGAGGAAACCAGGGTGAGAGCTAGATCTAATATCTCTTTACTGTGGGAAACCAGGGTGAGCGCTAGATCTAATATCTCTCTACTGGAAGAAACCAGGGTGAGAGCTAGATCTAATATCTCTCTACTGGAGGAAACCAGGGTGAGAGCTAGACCTAATATCTCTTTACTGGAGGAAACCAGGGTGAGAGCTAGACCTAATATCTCTCTACTGGAGGACACCAGGGTGAGAGCTAGATCTAATATCTCTCTACTGGAAGACACCAGGGTGAGAGCTAGATCTAATATCTCTCTACTGGAGGAAACCAGGGTGAGAGCTAGATCTAATATCTCTCTACTGGAGGACACCAGGGTGAGAGCTAGATCTAATATCTCTCTACTGGAGGAAACCAGGGTGAGAGCTAGACCTAATATCTCTTTACTGGAGGAAACCAGGGTGAGAGCTAGACCTAATATCTCTCTACTGGAGGAAACCAGGGTGAGAGCTAGATCTAATATCTCTCTACTGGAGGACACCAGGGTGAGAGCTAGATCTAATATATTTCTACTGGAGGACACCAGGGTGAGAGCTAGATCTAATATCTCTCTACTGGAGGACACCAGGGTGAGAGCTAGATCGAATATCTCTTTACTGGAGGATCCCAGGGTGAGAGCTAGATCTAATATCTCTCTACTGGAGGACCCAGGGTGAGAGCTAGATCTAATATCTCTCTACTGGAGGAAACCAGGGTGAGAGCTAGACCTAATAACTCTTTACTGGAAAACCAGGGTGAGAGCTAGACCTAATATCTCTTTACTGGAGGAAACCAGGGTGAGAGCTAGATTTAATATATCTTTACTGGAGGAAACCAGGGTGAGAGCTAGATCTAATATCTCTCTACTGGAGGAAACCAGGGTGAGAGCTAGATCTAATATCTCTCTACTGGAGGAAACCAGGGTGAGAGCTAGATCTAATATCTCTCTACTGGAGGACACCAGGGTGAGAGCTAGATCTAATATCTCTCTACTGGAGGAAACCAGTGTGAGAGCTAGACCTAATATCTCTTTACTGGAGGAAACCAGGGTGAGAGCTAGACCTAATATCTCTCTACTGGAGGAAACCAGGGTGAGAGCTAGATCTAATATCTCTCTACTGGAGGACACCAGGGTGGGAGCTAGATCTAATATCTTTCTACTGGAGGACACCAGGGTGAGAGCTAGATCTAATATCTCTCTACTGGAGGACACCAGGGTGAGAGCTAGATCAAATATCTCTTTACTGGAGGATCCCAGGGTGAGAGCTAGATCTAATATCTCTCTACTGGAGGACCCAGGGTGAGAGCTAGATCTAATATCTCTCTACTGGAGGACACCAGGGTGAGAGCTAGACCTAATAACTCTTTACTGGAGGAAACCAGGGTGAGAGCTAGACCTAATATCTCTTTACTGGAGGAAACCAGGGTGAGAGCTAGATTTAATATATCTTTACTGGAGGAAACCAGGGTGAGAGCTAGATCTAATATCTCTCTACTGGAGGACCCCAGGGTGAGAGCTAGATCTAATATATCTCTACTGGAGGACACCAAGGTGAGAGCTAGATCTAATATCTCTCTACTGGAGGAAACCAGGGTGAGAGCTAGACCTAATATCTCTCTACTGGAGGAAACCAGGGTGAGAGCTAGATCTAATATCTCTTTACTGGAGGAAACCAGGGTGAGAGCTAGATCTAATATATCTCTACTGGAGGACACCAGGGTGAGAGCTAGATCTAATATCTCTTTACTGGAGGAAACCAGGGTGAGAGCTAGATCTAATCTCTCTCTACTGGAGGAAACCAGGGTGAGAGCTAGATCTAATATCTCACTACTGGAGGAAACCAGGGTGAGAGCTGGATCTAATATCTCTCTACTGGAGGAAACCCAGGGTGAGAGCTAGACCTAATCTCTTTACTGGAGGACACCAGGGTGAGAGCTATTTAGATCTAATATATCTTTACTGGAGGAAACCAGGGTGAGTGCTACACCTAATATCTCTTTACTGGAGGAAACCAGGGTGAGAGCTAGATCTAATATCTCTCTACTGGAGGACACCAGGGTGAGAGCTAGATCTAATATCTCTTTACTGGAGGAAACCAGGGTGAGAGCTAGATCTAATATATCTCTACTGGAGGAAACCAGGGTGAGAGCTAGCTAGATCTAATATCTCTTTCCTGGAGGAAACCAGGGTGAGAGCTAGACCTAATATCTCTCTACTGGAGGAAACCAGGTTGAGAGCTAGATCTAATCTCTTTACTGGAGGACACCAGGGTGAGAGCTATATCTAATATCTCTTTACTGGATGAAACCAGCGTGAGAGCTAGATCTAATATCTCTCTACTGGAGGAAACCAGGGTGAGAGCTAGATCTAATATCTCTCTACTGGAGGACACCAGGGTGAGAGCTAGATCTAATGTCTCTTTACTGGAGGAAACCAGGGTGAGAGCTATATCTAATATCTCTCTACTGGAGGAAACCAGGGTGAGAGCTATATCTAATATCTCTCTACTGGAGGAAACCAGGGTGAGAGCTAGATCTAATATATCTTTAATGGAGGAAACCAGGGTGAGAGCTAGACCTAATATTTCTCTACTGGAGGACACCAGGGTGAGAGCTAGACCTAATATCTCTCTACTGGAGGACACCAGCGTGAGAGCTAGACCTAATATCTCTTTACTGGAGGACACCAGGGTGAGAGCTAGATCTAATATCTCTTTACTGGAAGAAACCAGGGTGAGAGCTAGATCTAATATCTCTCTACTGGAGGAAACCAGGGTGAGAGCTAGATCTAATATCTCTCTACTGGAGGAAACCAGGGTGAGAGCTAGACCTAATATCTCTTTACATGAGGAAACCAGGGTGAGAGCTAGATCTAATATCTCTTTACTGGAGGAAACCAGGGTGAGAGCTAGATCTAATATCTCTCTACTGGAGGAAACCAGGGTGAGAGCTAGATCCAATATCTATTTACTGGAGGAAACCAGGGTGAGAGCTAGCTAGATCTAATATCTCTTTACTGGAGGAAACCAGGGTGAGAGCTAGACCTAATATCTCTTTACTGGAGGAAACCAGGGTGAGAGCTAGATCTAATATCTCTCTACTGGAGGACACCAGGGTGAGAGCTAGATCCAATATCTATTTACTGGAGGACACCAGGGTGAGAGCTATATCTAAAATCTCTCTACTGGAGGACACCAGGGTGAGAGCTAGATCTAATATCTCTCTACTGGAGGACACCAAGGTGAGAGCTAGATCTAATATCTCTCTACTGGAGGAAACCAGGGTGAGAGCTAGACCTAATATCTCTCTACTGGAGGAAACCAGGGTGAGAGCTAGATCTAATATCTCTCTACTGGAGGACACCAGGGTGAGAGCTGGATCTAATATCTTTCTACTGGAGGAAACCAGGGTGAGAGCTAGATCTAATATCTCTTTACTGTGGGAAACCAGGGTGAGCGCTAGATCTAATATCTCTCTACTGGAGGAAACCAGGGTGAGAGCTAGATCTAATATCTCTCTACTGGAGGAAACCAGGGTGAGAGCTAGACCTAATATCTCTTTACTGGAGGAAACCAGGGTGAGAGCTAGACCTAATATCTCTCTACTGGAGGACACCAGGGTGAGAGCTAGATCTAATATCTCTCTACTGGAAGACACCAGGGTGAGAGCTAGATCTAATATCTCTCTACTGGAGGAAACCAGGGTGAGAGCTAGATCTAATATCTCTCTACTGGAGGACACCAGGGTGAGAGCTAGATCTAATATCTCTCTACTGGAGGAAACCAGGGTGAGAGCTAGACCTAATATCTCTTTACTGGAGGAAACCAGGGTGAGAGCTAGACCTAATATCTCTCTACTGGAGGAAACCAGGGTGAGAGCTAGATCTAATATCTCTCTACTGGAGGACACCAGGGTGAGAGCTAGATCTAATATATTTCTACTGGAGGACACCAGGGTGAGAGCTAGATCTAATATCTCTCTACTGGAGGACACCAGGGTGAGAGCTAGATCGAATATCTCTTTACTGGAGGATCCCAGGGTGAGAGCTAGATCTAATATCTCTCTACTGGAGGACCCAGGGTGAGAGCTAGATCTAATATCTCTCTACTGGAGGAAACCAGGGTGAGAGCTAGACCTAATAACTCTTTACTGGAAAACCAGGGTGAGAGCTAGACCTAATATCTCTTTACTGGAGGAAACCAGGGTGAGAGCTAGATTTAATATATCTTTACTGGAGGAAACCAGGGTGAGAGCTAGATCTAATATCTCTCTACTGGAGGAAACCAGGGTGAGAGCTAGATCTAATATCTCTCTACTGGAGGAAACCAGGGTGAGAGCTAGATCTAATATCTCTCTACTGGAGGACACCAGGGTGAGAGCTAGATCTAATATCTCTCTACTGGAGGAAACCAGTGTGAGAGCTAGACCTAATATCTCTTTACTGGAGGAAACCAGGGTGAGAGCTAGACCTAATATCTCTCTACTGGAGGAAACCAGGGTGAGAGCTAGATCTAATATCTCTCTACTGGAGGACACCAGGGTGGGAGCTAGATCTAATATCTTTCTACTGGAGGACACCAGGGTGAGAGCTAGATCTAATATCTCTCTACTGGAGGACACCAGGGTGAGAGCTAGATCAAATATCTCTTTACTGGAGGATCCCAGGGTGAGAGCTAGATCTAATATCTCTCTACTGGAGGACCCAGGGTGAGAGCTAGATCTAATATCTCTCTACTGGAGGACACCAGGGTGAGAGCTAGACCTAATAACTCTTTACTGGAGGAAACCAGGGTGAGAGCTAGACCTAATATCTCTTTACTGGAGGAAACCAGGGTGAGAGCTAGATTTAATATATCTTTACTGGAGGAAACCAGGGTGAGAGCTAGATCTAATATCTCTCTACTGGAGGACCCCAGGGTGAGAGCTAGATCTAATATATCTCTACTGGAGGACACCAAGGTGAGAGCTAGATCTAATATCTCTCTACTGGAGGAAACCAGGGTGAGAGCTAGACCTAATATCTCTCTACTGGAGGAAACCAGGGTGAGAGCTAGATCTAATATCTCTTTACTGGAGGAAACCAGGGTGAGAGCTAGATCTAATATATCTCTACTGGAGGACACCAGGGTGAGAGCTAGATCTAATATCTCTTTACTGGAGGAAACCAGGGTGAGAGCTAGATCTAATCTCTCTCTACTGGAGGAAACCAGGGTGAGAGCTAGATCTAATATCTCACTACTGGAGGAAACCAGGGTGAGAGCTGGATCTAATATCTCTCTACTGGAGGAAACCCAGGGTGAGAGCTAGACCTAATATCTCTTTACTGGAGGACACCAGGGTGAGAGCTATTTAGATCTAATATATCTTTACTGGAGGAAACCAGGGTGAGTGCTACACCTAATATCTCTTTACTGGAGGAAACCAGGGTGAGAGCTAGATCTAATATCTCTCTACTGGAGGACACCAGGGTGAGAGCTAGATCTAATATCTCTTTACTGGAGGAAACCAGGGTGAGAGCTAGATCTAATATATCTCTACTGGAGGAAACCAGGGTGAGAGCTAGATCTAATATCTCTCTACTGGAGGAAACCAGGTTGAGAGCTAGATCTAATATATCTCTACTGGAGGAAACCAGGGTGAGAGCTAGACCTAATATCTCTCTACTGGAGGAAACCAGGTTGAGAGCTAGATCTAATCTCTTTACTGGAGGACACCAGGGTGAGAGCTATATCTAATATCTCTTTACTGGATGAAACCAGCGTGAGAGCTAGATCTAATATCTCTCTACTGGAGGAAACCAGGGTGAGAGCTAGATCTAATATCTCTCTACTGGAGGAAACCAGGGTGAGAGCTAATGTCTCTTTACTGGAGGAAACCAGGGTGAGAGCTATATCTAATATCTCTCTACTGGAGGAAACCAGGGTGAGAGCTATATCTAATATCTCTCTACTGGAGGAAACCAGGGTGAGAGCTAGATCTAATATATCTTTAATGGAGGAAACCAGGGTGAGAGCTAGACCTAATATTTCTCTACTGGAGGACACCAGGGTGAGAGCTAGACCTAATATCTCTCTACTGGAGGACACCAGGGTGAGAGCTAGATCTAATATCTCTTTACTGGAGGAAACCAGGGTGAGAGCTAGATCTAATATCTCTCTACTGGAGGAAACAAGGGTGAGAGCTAGACCTAATATCTCTTTACATGAGGAAACCAGGGTGAGAGCTAGATCTACTATCTCTTTACTGGAGGAAACCAGGGTGAGAGCTAGATCTAATATCTCTACTGGAGGAAACCAGGGTGAGAGCTAGATCCAATATCTATTTACTGGAGGACACCAGGGTGAGAGCTAGCTAGATCTAATATCTCTTTACTGGAGGAAACCAGGGTGAGAGCTAGACCTAATATCTCTTTACTGGAGGACACCAGGGTGAGAGCTAGATCTAATATCTCTCTACTGGAGGAAACCAGGGTGAGAGCTAGATCTAATATCTATTTACTGGAGGACACCAGGGTGAGAGCTATATCTAAAATCTCTCTACTGGAGGACACCAAGGTGAGAGCTAGATCTAATATCTCTCTACTGGAGGAAACCAGGGTGAGAGCTAGACCTAATATCTCTCTACTGGAGGAAACCAGGGTGAGAGCTAGATCTAATATCTCTTTACTGGAGGAAACCAGGGTGAGAGCTAGATCTAATATATCTCTACTGGAGGACACCAGGGTGAGAGCTAGATCTAATATCTCTTTACTGGAGGAAACCAGGGTGAGAGCTAGATCTAATCTCTCTCTACTGGAGGAAACCAGGGTGAGAGCTAGATCTAATATCTCACTACTGGAGGAACCAGGGTGAGAGCTAGATCTAATATCTCTCTACTGGAGGAACCTAGGGTGAGAGCTAGACCTAATATCTCTTTACTGGAGGAAACCAGGGTGAGAGCTAGCTAGATCTAATATACCTTTACTGGAGGAAACCAGGGTGAGTGCTAGACCTAATATCTCTTTACTGGAGGAAACCAGGGTGAGAGCTAGATCTAATATCTCTCTACTGGAGGAAACCAGGGTGAGAGCTAGATCTAATATATCTCTACTGGAGTAAACCAGGGTGAGAGCTAGACCTAATATCTCTTTACTGGAGGAAACCAGGGTGAGAGCTAGATCTAATATATCTCTACTGGAGGAAACCAGGGTGAGAGCTAGCTAGATCTAATATCTCTTTCCTGGAGGAAACCAGGGTGAGAGCTAGACCTAATATCTCTCTACTGGAGGAAACCAGGGTGAGAGCTAGATCTAATCTCTTTACTGGAGGAAACCAGGGTGAGAGCTATATCTAATATCTCTTTACTGGAGGAAACCAGGGTGAGAGCTAGATCTAATATCTCTCTACAGGAGGAAACCAGGGTGAGAGCTAGATCTAATGTCTCTTTACTGGAGGAAACCAGGGTGAGAGCTATATCTAATATCTCTCTACTGGAGGACCCCAGGGTGAGAGCTATATCTAATATCTCTCTACTGGAGGAAACCAGGGTGAGAGCTAGACCTAATATCTCTTTACTGGAGGAAACCAGGGTGAGAGCTAGATCTAATATCTCTCTACTGGAGGAAACCAGGGTGAGAGCTAGATCTAATATCTCTCTACTGGAGGAAACCAGGGTGAGAGCTAGACCTAATATCTCTTTACATGAGGAAACCAGGGTGAGAGCTAGATCTAATATCTCTTTACTGGAGGAAACCAGGGTGAGAGCTAGATCTAATATCTCTCTACTGGAGGAAACCAGGGTGAGAGCTAGATCTAATATCTCTCTACTGGAGGATACCAGGGTGAGAGTTAGACCTAATATCTCTTTACATGAGGAAACCAGGGTGAGAGCTAGATCTAATATCTCTTTACTGGAGGAAACCAGGGTGAGAGCTAGATCTAATATCTCTCTACTGGAGGAAACCAGGGTGAGAGCTAGATCCAATATCTATTTACTGGAGGAAACCAGGGTGAGAGCTAGATCTAATATCTCTTTACTGGAGGAAACCAGGGTGAGAGCTAGATCTATCTCTCTACTGGAGGAAACCAGGGTGAGAGCTAGATCTAATATCTCTTTACTGGAGGAAACTAGGGTGAGAGCTAGATCTAATATCTCTCTACTGGAGGAAACCAGGGTGAGAGCTAGATCTAATATCTCTCTACTGGAGCAAACCAGGGTGAGAGCTAGATCTAATATCTCTTTACTGGAGGAAACCAGGGTGAGAGCTAGATCTAATATCTCTCTACTGGAGGAAACCAGGGTGAGAGCTAGATCTAATATCTCTCTACTGGAGGAAACCAGGGTGAGAGCTAGACCTAATATCTCTTTACATGAGGAAACCAGGGTGAGAGCTAGATCTAATATCTCTTTACTGGAGGAAACCAGGGTGAGAGCTAGATCTAATATCTCTCTACTGGAGGAAACCAGGGTGAGAGCTAGATCCAATATGTATTTACTGGAGGAAACCAGGGTGAGAGCTAGCTAGATCTAATATCTCTTTACTGGAGGAAACCAGGGTGAGAGCTAGACCTAATATCTCTTTGCTGGAGGAAACCAGGGTGAGAGCTAGATCTAATATCTCTCTACTGGAGGAAACCAGGGTGAGAGCTAGATCTAATATCTATTTACTGGAGGACACCAGGGTGAGAGCTAGCTAGATCTAATATCTCTTTACTGGAGGAAACCAGGGTGAGAGCTAGACCTAATATCTCTTTACTGGAGGAAACCAGGGTGAGAGCTAGATCTAATATCTCTTTACTGGAGGAAACTAGGGTGAGAGCTAGATCTAATATCTCTCTACTGGAGGAAACCAGGGTGAGAGCTAGATCTAATATCTCTCTACTGGAGCAAACCAGGGTGAGAGCTAGATCTAATATCTCTTTACTGGAGGAAACCAGGGTGAGAGCTAGATCTAATATCTCTCTACTGGAGGAAACCAGGGTGAGAGCTAGATCTAATATCTCTCTACTGGAGGATACCAGGGTGAGAGCTAGACCTAATATCTCTTTACATGAGGAAACCAGGGTGAGAGCTAGATCTAATATCTCTTTACTGCAGGAAACCAGGGTGAGAGCTAGATCTAATATCTCTCTACTGGAGGAAACCAGGGTGAGAGCTAGATCCAATATCTATTTACTGGAGGAAACCAGGGTGAGAGCTAGACCTAATATCTCTTTACTGGAGGACACCAGGGTGAGAGCTAGCTAGATCTAATATCTCTTTACTGGAGGAAACCAGGGTGAGAGCTAGACCTAATATCTCTCTACTGGAGGACACCAGGGTGAGAGCTAGATCTAATATCTCTTTACTGGAGGACACCAGGGTGAGAGCTAGACCTAATATCTCTTTACTGGAGGAAACCAGGGTGAGAGCTAGATCTAATCTCTTTACTGGAGGAAACCAGGGTGAGAGCTAGATCTAATATCTCTTTACTGGAGGAAACTAGGGTGAGAGCTAGATCTAATATCTCTCTACTGGAGGAAACCAGGGTGAGAGCTAGATCTAATATCTCTCTACTGGAGCAAACCAGGGTGAGAGCTAGATCTAATATCTCTTTACTGGAGGAAACCAGGGTGAGAGCTAGATCTAATATCTCTCTACTGGAGGAAACCAGGGTGAGAGCTAGATCTAATATCTCTCTACTGGAGGATACCAGGGTGAGAGCTAGACCTAATATCTCTTTACATGAGGAAACCAGGGTGAGAGCTAGATCTAATATCTCTTTACTGGAGGAAACCAGGGTGAGAGCTAGATCTAATATCTCTCTACTGGAGGAAACCAGGGTGAGAGCTAGATCCAATATCTATTTACTGGAGGAAACCAGGGTGAGAGCTAGACCTAATATCTCTTTACTGGAGGACACCAGGGTGAGAGCTAGCTAGATCTAATATCTCTTTACTGGAGGAAACCAGGGTGAGAGCTAGACCTAATATCTCTCTACTGGAGGACACCAGGGTGAGAGCTAGACCTAATATCTCTTTACTGGAGGAAACCAGGGTGAGAGCTAGATCTAATCTCTTTACTGGAGGAAACCAGGGTGAGAGCTAGATCTAATATCTTTACTGGAGGAAACCAGGGTGAGAGCTACAGTGGGGAAAAAAAGTATTTAGTCAGCCACCAATTGTGCAAGTTCTCCCACTTAAAAAGATGAGAGAGGCCTGTAATTTTCATCATAGGTACACGTCAACTATGACAGACAAATTGAGAAGAAAAAAAATCCAGAAAACCCCATTGTAGGATTTTTAATGAATTTATTTGCAAATTATGGTGGAAAATAAGTATTTGGTCACCTACAAACAAGCAAGATTTCTGGCTCTCACAGACCTGTAACTTCTTCTTTAAGAGGCTCCTCTGTCCTCCACTCGTTACCTGTATTAATGGCACCTGTTTGAACTTGTTATCAGTATAAAAGACACCTGTCCACAACCTCAAACAGTCACACTCCAAACTCCACTATGGCCAAGACCAAAGAGCTGTCAAAGGACACCAGAAACAAAATTGTAGACCTGCACCAGGCTGGGAAGACTGAATCTGCAATAGGTAAGCAGCTTGGTTTGAAGAAATCAATTGTGGGAGCAATTATTAGGAAATGGAAGACATAAAAGACCACTGATAATCTCCCTCGATCTGGGGCTCCACGCAAGATCTCACCCCGTGGGGTCAAAATGATCACAAGAACGGTGAGCAAAAATCCCAGAACCACACGGGGGGACCTAGTGAATGACCTGCAGAGAGCTGGGACCAAAGTAACAAAGCCTACCATCAGTAACACACTACGCCGCCAAATCCTGCAGTGCCAGACGTGTCCCCCTGCTTAAGCCAGTACATGTCCAGGCCCGTCTGAAGTTTGCTAGAGTGCATTTGGATGATCCAGAAGAGGATTGGGAGAATGTCATATGGTCAGATGAAACCAAAATATAACTTTTTGGTAAAAACTCAACTCGTCGTGTTTGGAGGACAAAGAATGCTGAGTTGCATCCAAAGAACACCATACCTACTGTGAAGCATGGGGGTGGAAACATCATGCTTTGGGGCTGTTTTTCTGCAAAGGGACCAGGACGACTGATTCGTGTAAAGGAAAGAATGAATGGGGCCATGTATCGTGAGATTTTGAGTGAAAACCTCCTTCCATCAGCAAGGGCATTGAAGATGAAACGTGGCTGGGTCTTTCAGCATGACAATGATCCCAAACACACCGCCCGGGCAACGAAGGAGTGGCTTCGTAAGAAGCATTTCAAGGTCCTGGAGTGGCCTAGCCAGTCTCCAGATCTCAACCCCATAGAAAATCTTTGGAGGGAGTTGAAAGTCTGTGTTGCCCAGCGACAGTCCCAAAACATCACTGCTCTAGAGGAGATCTGCATGTAGGAATGGGCCAAAATACCAGCAACAGTGTGTGAAAACCTTGTGAAGACTTACAGAAAACGTTTGACCTGTGTCATTGCCAACAAAGGGTATATAACGAAGTATTGAGAAACTTTTGTTATTGACCAAATACTTATTTTCCACCATAATTTGCAAATAAATTCATTCAAAATCCTACAATGTGATTTTCTGGATTTTTTTTTCTCATTTTGTCTGTCATAGTTGACGTGTACCTATGATGAATATTACAGGCCTCTCTCATCTTTTTAAGTGGGAGAACTTGCACAATTGGTGGCTGACTAAATACTTTTTTCCCCCACTGTATATCTAATATCTCTTTACTGGAGGAAACCAGGGTGAGAGCTAGGCCTGTAATATCTCTTCACCTCAAACTAAACATTAATTTACCAGAAGATCAGATCCTCTTTTCCAGAAACCTGCATTTTACATTTACATTTTAGTAATTTAGCTGATGCTCTTATCCAGAGTGACTTACAGTTAGTGCCTTCATCTGAAGATAGCTAGGTGAGACAACAACACATCACATCGTATCAAGTACATTTTCCCTCAACAAAGTATTTATCAGTAAAGTCAGTGGGAAAAGACTAGTGCCTTGTTTTGTTTTTTGGGCCGTGATTTAAGATACTCTTCAAAGGTAGGCTTTCAGACGTTTTCGGAAGATGGGCAGGGACTCCGCTGTTCTGACTTTAGAGGGAAGCTTGTTCCTCCGTTGGGGTGCCAGGACAGGGAAGAGCTTGGACTGGGCTGAGGGGGAGCTGCCCTCCCATTGGGGTGCCAGGACAGAGAAGAGCTTGGACTGGGCTGAGTGGAAGCTGCCCTCCCATTGGGGTGCCAGGACAGAGAAGAGCTTGGACTGGGCTGAACGGTCGCTGCCTTCACGTAGGGGTGGGAGGGCCAAGAGACCAGAGGTGGCAAACGGAGTGCTCGGGTTGGGATGTAGGGTTTGAGCATATCCTGAAGGTAGAGACGCCATTCCCCTTGCTGCTCTGTAGGCAAGCACCAGGATCTTGAAGATTATGCGAGCTTCGACTGGGAGACAGTGGAGTGTGCGGAGGAGCGGGTGACATGGGAGAACTTAGGAAGGTTGAACACCAGGCGGGCTGCGGCATTCTGGATAAATTGCAGGGCACAAGCGGAGAGCCCAGGCAACAGAGAGTCTAGACAGTAGATGACAAGTGCCTGGATTTGGACCTGCGCCACTTTCTGTGTGAGGAAAGGTCGTACTCTACGGATATTGTAAAGCATGAACCTGCAGGAGCGAGTCACTGCTTTGATGTTTGCAGAGAATGGCAGGGTCAAGCCAAGGTTCTTTGCACTCTGCGTGGGGGACACTGTGGTTGTCAACCGTGATGGAGAGGTCTTGGAGCGGGCAGACCTTTCCCGGGAGGAAGATCCTCTCCACGCCACCTGGTAGGAGCGGCCTGCCAGGTAGGATGCAATCCAGGAGTGTGCAGAGCCTGAGACGCCCAGCCCTGAGAGGGTGGAGAGGAGGATCAGCCCTGAGAGGGTGGAGAGGAGGATCAGCCCTGAGAGGGTGGAGAGGAGGATCAGCCCTGAGAGGGTGGAGAGGAGGATCAGCCCTGTGAGGGTGGAGAGGAGGATCAGCCCTGAGAGGGTGGAGAGGAGGATCAGCCCTGAGAGGGTGGAGAGGAGGATCAACCCTGAGAGGGTGGAGAGGAGGATCTGATGGTTCACAGTGTCGAAGGCAGCGGATAGATCTAGGAGGATGAAAGGAGAGAGAGTCAGCTTTGGCAGAGCAGAGAGCCTCTGACACAGAGGAGAGTGGTCTCAGTTGAGTGAGCCGCCTTGAAGCCTGACTGGTTAGGGTCAAGATCGTTCTGAGAGAGATAACGAGAGAGTTGGTCAGAGACAGCAAGCTCAAGTGCTTTGGAAAGAAAAGAAAGAAGGGATACCGGTCTGTAGTTTTTGACGTCAGAGGAGTCAAGTGTTGATTACTTGAGGAGGGGAGCTACTCTGGCCAACTTGAAGTCAGAGGGTCAGGGTTGAGTTGATGGGGGAAGTGAGGAATGGGAGAAGGTCTCCAGAGATGGTCTGGAGGAGGGAATGGGGTCTAGTGGGCCAGGTTGCCGGGCGGCCGGACATCACTAGTCACCAGACCTCATTAGTTGCAGGATTTCATCTGGAGAGAGAGGGGAGAAAGAGGTCAAGGCGTAGGGTAGTTCTGTGTGAGTGGGATCAGTTGGCTCAGTAGACTGAACGAAGAGCGGATGTCGTCAAAAAAAAATTCAAAGTGGTTGACAAAGTCGTCCATGGAGGATTAAGGAGGGAGGAGAAAGTAGGGAAGTGTTTCCCAGGGTTGGAGGCAGATGCTTGAAATTTAGAGTGATAGAAAGCAGCTTTAGCAGCGGATACACAGGAAGAGAAGGTAGAGAGGAGGGAGTGGAAGGATGATAGGTCCTCCGGAAGTTTAGTTTTCCTCCATTTCCGCTCAGCTGCCCGCAGCCCTGTTGTGTTAGCACGCCATGAGTCACTCAGCCACGGAGCAGGAGGGGAAGGTCGAGCCGGCCGGCCGGGAGGAACGGGGGACAGTGAGAGTCAAAGGATTGGGAAAGGGAGGAGAGTCAGGAGACAGGAGGGAGAATGATTTAGCAGAAGGGAGAGATGATAGGATAGAAGAGGAGAGAGTAGTGGGAGAGAGAAAGAGCGAAGATTGCGGCGGTGCACATGACCATCTGGGTTAGAGCTGAGTGGGAGGAGCATGACCATCTGGGTTAGAGGAGATATGGAGAGAAAAGGAAACGAAGTAGTGATCAGAGACCTGGAGGGGGGAGGAGCATGTCTCCTGACTCTCCTCCCTTTCCTGGAGGGGGGAGGAGCATGTCTCCTGACTCTCCTCCCTTTCCTGGAGGGGGGAGGAGCATGTCTCCTGACTCTCCTCCCTTTCCTAGAGGGGGGAGGAGCATGTCTCCTGACTCTCCTCCCCTTCCTGGAGGGGGGAGGAGCATGTCTCCTGACTCTCCTCCCTTTCCCGATCCTTTGACTCTCACTGTCCCCCGTTCCTGGAGGGCTGCAGTGAGATTAGTTGTGAAAATGAGGTCAAGCGTATTGCCTGGAGTGGGAGGGGACTGGGAAAGGGTCCAAAAAGGAAAGAAGTAGAAATTAATTGAAGTCGGGATTCAAGTCACCCAGTACGATGTGGGCATCATTGAGAAATAAGCTTATCAAGGTGTCAAGCTCATTGAGGAACTCTCTTAAGGGCACCTGGTGGGCGATAGATGACAATGTTAAAGAGCGACTGCCCCTAAAAACCAACTAATCCTTTTGAAAACAGTCTCATCTAAAACAGAGTTTGGAACCTCAGTGCATCACAACGATTAAATGAAGGTTGGATTTGGATGACAATTGTTAAAGAGCGACTGCAGGGTATAACCTAGCCTGGGGGAACCAGCCTGATCACTGTGTTCACCATATAATGTCCAGGGCATAACCTAGCCTGGTGGAACCAGCCTGATCACTGTGTTCACCATATAATGTCCAGGGCATAACCTAGCCTGGGGGAACCAGCCTGATCACTGTGTTACCATATAATGTCCAGGGCATAACCTAGCCTGGGGGAACCAGCCTGATCACTGTGTTACCATATAATGTCCAGGATATAACCTAGCCTGGGGGAACCAGCCTGATCACTGTGTTACCATATAATGTCCAGGATATAACCTAGCCTGGGGGAACCAGCCTGATCACTGTGTTACCATATAATGTCCAGGGCATAACCTAGCCTGGGGGAACCAGCCTGATCACTGTGTTACCATATAATGTCCAGGGCATAACCTAGCCTGGGGGAACCAGCCTGATCACTGTGTTCACCATATAATGTCCAGGGTATAACCTAGCCTGGGGGAACCAGCCTGATCACTGTGTTACCATATAATGTCCAGGATATAACCTAGCCTGGGGGAACCAGCCTGATCACTGTGTTCACCATATAATGTCCAGGGTATAACCTAGCCTGGGGGAACCAGCCTGATCGCTGTGTTCACCATATAATGTCCAGGGCATAACCTAGCCTGGTAGAACCAGCCTGATCACTGTGTTCACCATATAATGTCCAGGGTATAACCTAGCCTGGTGGAACCAGCCTGATCGCTGTGTTCACCATATAATGTCCAGGGTATAACCTAGCCTGGGGGAACCAGCCTGATCGCTGTGTTCACCATATAACCCCCAGGGCATAACCTAGCCTGGTGGAACCAGCCTGATCACTGTGTTACCATATAACCCCCAGGGCATAACCTAGCCTGGTGGAACCAGCCTGATCACTGTGTTACCATATAACCCCCAGGGCATAACCTAGCCTGGTGAAACCAGCCTGATCACTGTGTTTACCATTCTATTTTACTTTACATTTTATATCTGGAGTGAAATAGAAATTTGAACGCAGCAATCAGGTTGGTTCTACCAGGCTTATTATAACCACCATTGATAATCAGTGCTCTGTGTGACCGACCAGTATCTTTGATGAGGGGCCAGGAGCTGATCTACGCTGCTATGCCCATCAACGGGGCTCTGGCAAAGACCTCACCTCTTGCCTGCTCACCAACGGTCGTCGATGGGGAGAACATAATTAAGTAGGTTTAATCGGACTTATTCAAATTTCAACATAGTACATGTTTGTGTGTCATGTCTAACTGCATTGGTAATAGAACAGTGACTGTGTGTACAGTTGAAGTCGGAAGTTTACATACACCTTAGCCAAATACATTTCAACTCAGTTTTTTCACAATTACATTTAATCCTAGTAAAAAGTCCCCGTCTTAGGTCAGTTAGGATCACCACTTTATTTTAAGAATAATATTTCAGCTTTTATTTATTTCATCACATGCCCAGCGGGTCACAAGTTTACATACACTCAATTAGTATTTAGTAGCGTTGCCTTTAAATTGTTTATCTTGGGTCAAACATTTCGGGTAGCCTTCCACAAGCTTTCCCCATTCGTCCTGACAGAGCTGGTGTAACTGAATCAGGTTTGTAGGCCTCCTTGCTCGCACACGCTTTTTCAATTCTGCCCACACATTTTCTATAGGATTGAGGTCAGGGCTTTGTGATGGCCACTCCAATACCTTGACTTTGTTGTCCTTAAGCCATTTTGCCACAACTTTGGAAGTATGCTTGGGGTCATTGTCCATTTGGAAGACCCACTTGCGACCAAGCTTTAACTTCCTGACTGATGTCTTGAGATGTTGCTTCAATATATCCACATAATTTTCCTTCCTCATGATGCCATCTATTTTGTGAAGTGCACCAGTCCCTCCTGCAGCAAAGCACCCCCACAGCATGATGCTGCCACTCCTGTGCTTCACGGTTGGGATGGTGTTCTCCGGCTTGCAAGCCACCCCCTTTTTCCTCCAAACATAACGATGGTCATTATGGCCAAACAGTTCTATTTTTGTTTCATCAGACCAAAAAGTAAGATCTTTGTCCCCATGTGCAGTTGCAAACCGTAGTCTGGCTTTTTTATGGCGGTTTTGGAGCAGTGACTTCTTCCTTGCTGAGCGGCCTTTCAGGTTATGTCAATATAGGACTTGTTTTACTGTGGATATAGATACTTTTGTACCTGTTTCCTCCAGCATCTTCACAAGGTCTTTTGCTGTTGTTCTGGGATTGATTTGCACTTTTCGCACCAAAGTACGTTCATCTCTAGGAGACAGAACGCGTCTCCTTCCTGAGCGGTATGACGGCTGCGTGGTCCCATGGTGGTTGTACTTGCGTACTATTGTTTGTATAGATGAACGTGGTACCTTCAGGTGTTTGAAAATTGCTCCCAAGGATGAACCAGACTTGTGGAGGTCTACAATTTTTTTTCTGAGGTCTTGACTGATTTATTTTCATGATGTCAAGCAAGAGGCACTGAGTTTGAAGGTAGGCCTCGAAATACATCCACAGGTACACCTCCAATTGACTCAAATGATGTCAATTAGCCAACCAGAAGCTTCTAAAGCCATGACATCATTTTCTGGAATTTTCCAAGCTGTTTAAAGGCACAGTCAACTTAGTGTATGTAAACTTCTGACCCACTGGAATTGTGATACAGTGAATTATAAGTGAAATAATCTGTCTGTAAACAATGCTTGATACTGATGTCTCTGAATGGAGAGACCTGGTACTGACAGACAGGCTTGATACTGATGTCTCTGAATGGAGAGAGACCTGGCAGTGACAGACAGACTTGATACTGATGTCTCTGAATGGAGAGAGACATGGCACTCTGCATTAAAATGTTACTAGATAACTTTGAATTGAATGGTATCAGTCAATGTATTCTGCACTAGGATCAGGGAACTCCTGTTGTATACAGGACACCACACAGGAAGGTATGACATTTTTACATTTACATTTGAGTAATTTAGCAGACGCGCTTATCCAAAGCGACTTACAGTTAGTGAGTGCATACATTTCATACTTTTTTCATACTAGCCCCCCGTGGGAATCGAACCCACAACCCTGGCATTGCAAGCACCATACTCTACCAACTGAACTACCACTCTGACATGTTACCAAGGTAACCCCATTACCACCAGACAGGAAGGTATGACCACTCTGACATGTTACCAAGGTAACCCCATTACCACCAGACAGGAAGGTATGACCACTCTGACATGTTACCAAGGTAACCCCATTACCACCAGACAGGAAGGTATGACCACTCTGACCTGTTACCAAGGTAACCCCATTACCACCAGACAGGAAGGTATGACCACTCTGACATGTTACCAAGGTAACCCCATTACCACCAGACAGGAAGGTATGACCACTCTGACCTGTTACCAAGGTAACCCCATTACCACCAGACAGGAAGGTATGACCACTCTGACCTGTTACCAAGGTAACCCCATTACCACCAGACAGGAAGGTATGACCACTCTGACATATTACCAAGGTAACCCCATTACCCCCAGACAGGAAGGTATGACCACTCTGACATGTTACCAAGGTAACCCCATTACCACCACACAGGAAGGTATGACCACTCACATGTTACCAAGGTAACCCCATTACCACCAGACAGGAAGGTATGACCACTCTGACATGTTACCAAGGTAACCCCATTACCACCAGACAGGAAGGTATGACCACTCTGACATGTTACCAAGGTAACCCCATTACCACCAGACAGGAAGGTATGACCACTCTGACCTGTTACCAAGGTAACCCCATTACCCCCAGACAGGAGGGTATGACCACTCTGACATGTTACCAAGGTAACCCCATTACCCCCAGACAGGAAGGTATGACCACTCTGACCTGTTACCAAGGTAACCCCATTACCCCCAGACAGGAGGGTATGACCACTCTGACATGTTACCAAGGTATCCCCATTACCCCCAGACAGGAAGGTATGACCACTCTGACATGTTACCAAGGTAACCCCATTACCCCCAGACAGGAAGGTATGACCACTGACATGTTACCAAGGTAACCCCATTACCCCCAGACAGGAAGGTATGACCACTCTGACATGTTACCAAGGTAGCCCCATTACCACCAGACAGGAGGGTATGACCACTCTGACATGTTACCATGGTAACCCCATTACCACCAGACAGGAAGGTATGACCACTCTGACATGTTACCAAGGTAACCCCATTACCACCAGACAGGAAGGTATGACCACTCTGACATGTTACCAAGGTAACCCCATTACCACCAGACAGGAAGGTATGACCACTCTGACATGTTACCAAGGTAACCCCATTACCACCAGACAGGAAGGTATGACCACTCTGACATGTTACCAAGGTATCCCCATTACCCCCAGACAGGAAGGTATGACCACTGACATGTTACCAAGGTAACCCCATTACCACCAGACAGGAAGGTATGACCACTGACATGTTACCAAGGTAACCCCATTACCACCAGACAGGAAGGTATGACCACTGACATGTTACCAAGGTAACCCCATTACCACCAGACAGGAAGGTATGACCACTCTGACATGTTACCAAGGTAACCCCATTACCCCCAGACAGGAAGGTATGACCACTCTGACATGTTACCAAGGTAACCCCATTACCACCAGACAGGAAGGTATGACCACTGACATGTTACCAAGGTAACCCCATTACCCCCAGACAGGAAGGTATGACCACTCTGACATGTTACCAAGGTAACCCCATTACCACCAGACAGGAAGGTATGACCACTCTGACATGTTACCAAGGTAACCCCATTACCACCAGACAGGAAGGTATGACCACTCTGACATGTTACCAAGGTAACCCCATTCCCACCAGACAGGAAGGTATGACCACTGACATGTTACCAAGGTAACCCCATTACCCCCAGACAGGAAGGTATGACCACTGACATGTTACCATGGTAACCCCATTACCACCAGACAGGAAGGTATGACCACTCTGACATGTTACCAAGGTAACCCCATTCCCACCAGACAGGAAGGTATGACCACTGACATGTTACCAAGGTAACCCCATTACCCCCAGACAGGAAGGTATGACCACTGACATGTTACCAAGGTATCCCCATTACCCCCAGACAGGAGGGTATGACCACTGACATGTTACCAAGGTAACCCCATTACCCCCAGACAGGAGGGTATGACCACTGACATGTTACCATGGTAACCCCATTCCCACCAGACAGGAAGCAGATAGGTACAGTAGCTGGGAATGACAATGAAAGATGAAAGGTTGTTATATTATCAGAACACTGCTTCTACGGTGTTATGTAAAGGGTTGTTTATTCTACATGGGCCTGTTCCTACATTTGAAAGTTATCAAAACACTTAGTTTAGAATATCTACATAGATTCAGCAATTGCATTCTTCTCATATTACTCTGTGGGCTACTGACCTATTCAAAGCTTCCTCCGGCATCTCACCATACATCTAGGTAGTGGCAAGGACACACCCACATCAAACCACATCCCCTGTTTTCGCTTTGTCATTATGGGGTATTGTGTGTAGATTGATGAGGGGGAAAAAAATATTTAATCAATTTTAGAATAAGGCTGTAACGTAACAAAATGTGGAAAAAGTCAAGGGGTCTGAATACTTTCCGAATGCACTGTAAGTTAGAAGGGTTGCAGCCAAGGTGTGGGGAGCGTCTGTAAAGCCTACAGGGAGAGAACACACACATAGTTGACAAAGATACAAAAGAGCAAAATGAGAATCTGTAAATAACTAAAGTGAGAGAGAGGTGGATCCTCCCTCTACTTCCTTCCTCTAATAACTCTGCAGAACGTCTTTGTTTTGGTGACAACATCGCCGCTTGACAATTCCCCCGATTACAGCTGCCGCTGAAAAAAAACTGGGGAGACTGATGTACGAACACTAAATGCCTAGCAGATGAGAAGAAAACACACGCCACAAGACTGTTACACAAATAGGCCTGAAACTCCTCTAAAAGCCTCTGCGTGGTCAATCCGGATCTGCTGTGGCTGTGCAGTATTTACTGCGATGCGTCCTCCGCAGAAGTCAGAGTATTCATACTTCTTGTGCTTCGGGGAGCTGTCATACGCATCCAATAAATTGGTCTGAAATGTTGATTCAGGGCTAGTCGCTATAGCCATCCAGCTAACTACAAGTAACTGGCTAAACGAAAAGACAATCCAGTGTCCTTCGATCCCCCACAGTCTGCATTCATTTATTTTGTATTTTATTTTTGTCATTTAGCAGATGCTCTCATCCAGAGCGACTTACAGTTAGTGAGCGCATACATTTTTTCATACTGGCCCCCCGTGGGAAACGAACCCACAACCCAAAGATGTTTTTTTAAATTTGTGAACTTGTTCTGATAGCCTTTGGTCAAAGTTCTCCATGTTTGTTGTCAAGAACATTGTCAGGGAAGTGAGTTTGTGTTTATACAGGATGTACCGCCCCCACCTACCGTCAACTAATCATTTTAAATTTACATTTTTAGTCATTTAGCAGACGCTCTTATCCAGAGCGACTTACAGTTAGTGAGTGCATAAATTTTTTCATACTGGCCCCCCGTGGGAATCGAACCCACAACCCTGGCGTTGCAAGCGCCATGCTCTACCAACTGAGCTACAGCATGCTCTATACGGAGCCCTCAGCATTGTTACAACATTTGAGAGGTGCACGGCATCACCGTACGGAGCTCGATTTGGCCTCCGGAGGCTCCGCAATTGCGTCACACCCTCTGTACAGACCCTTCGGGCCCCAAAAACCGGATGAAGCAGAAATTGGCAACGACAGTCACAAGTACTGAGCAATCAGACAGTTGAAACAGCAGTGATTAACTAGGCTACTAGGTGAAGACAGCACCTCCAAGACAATACCAACAGATACTATTGAATCAACTGTCCTCCAAGACAATACCAACAGATACTATTGAATCAACTGTCCTATAAGACAATACCAACAGATACTATTGAATCAACTGTCCTATAAGACAATACCAACAGATACTATTGAATCAACTGTCCTATAAGACAATACCAACAGATACTATTGAATCAACTGCCCTATAAGACAATACCAACAGATACTATTGAATCAACTGCCCTATAAGACAATACCAACAGATACTATTGAATCAACTGTCCTATAAGACAATACCAACAGATACTATTGAATCAACTGTCCTATAAGACAATACCAACAGATACTATTGAATCAACTGCCCTATAAGACAATACCAACAGATACTATTGAATCAACTGTCCTATAAGACAATACCAACAGATACTATTGAATCAACTGTCCTCCAAGACAATACCAACAGATACTATTGAATCAACTGTCCTATAAGACAATACCAACAGATACTATTGAATCAACTGTCCTATAAGACAATACCAACAGATACTATTGAATCAACTGTCCTATAAGACAATACCAACAGATACTATTGAATCAACTGCCCTATAAGACAATACCAACAGATACTATTGAATCAACTGTCCTATAAGACAATACCAACAGATACTATTGAATCAACTGTCCTCCAAGACAATACCAACAGATACTATTGAATCAACTGTCCTATAAGACAATACCAACAGATACTATTGAATCAACTGTCCTATAAGACAATACCAACAGATACTATTGAATCAACTGTCCTATAAGACAATACCAACAGATACTATTGAATCAACTGCCCTATAAGACAATACCAACAGATACTATTGAATCAACTGTCCTATAAGACAATACCAACAGATACTATTGAATCAACTGTCCTATAAGACAATACCAACAGATACTATTGAATCAACTGTCCTATAAGACAATACCAACAGATACTATTGAATCAACTGTCCTATAAGACAATACCAACAGATACTATTGAATCAACTGTCCTATAAGACAATACCAACAGATACTATTGAATCAACTGTCCTATAAGACAATACCAACAGATACTATTGAATCAACTGTCCTATAAGACAATACCAACAGATACTATTGAATCAACTGTCCTATAAGACAATACCAACAGATACTATTGAATCAACTGTCCTATAAGACAATACCAACAGATACTATTGAATCAACTGTCCTATAAGACAATACCAACAGATACTATTGAATCAACTGCCCTATAAGACAATACCAACAGATACTATTGAATCAACTGTCCTATAAGACAATACCAACAGATACTATTGAATCAACTGTCCTCCAAGACAATACCAACAGATACTATTGAATCAACTGTCCTATAAGACAATACCAACAGATACTATTGAATCAACTGTCCTATAAGACAATACCAACAGATACTATTGAATCAACTGTCCTATAAGACAATACCAACAGATACTATTGAATCAACTGCCCTATAAGACAATACCAACAGATACTATTGAATCAACTGCCCTATAAGACAATACCAACAGATACTATTGAATCAACTGTCCTATAAGACAATACCAACAGATACTATTGAATCAACTGTCCTATAAGACAATACCAACAGATACTATTGAATCAACTGTCCTATAAGACAATACCAACAGATACTATTGAATCAACTGTCCTATAAGACAATACCAACAGATACTATTGAATCAACTGTCCTCCTAAGACAATACCAACAGATACTATTGAATCAACTGTCCTATAAGACAATACCAACAGATACTATTGAATCAACTGTCCTATAAGACAATACCAACAGATACTATTGAATCAACTGTCCTATAAGACAATACCAACAGATACTATTGAATCAACTGCCCTATAAGACAATACCAACAGATACTATTGAATCAACTGTCCTATAAGACAATACCAACAGATACTATTGAATCAACTGTCCTCCAAGACAATACCAACAGATACTATTGAATCAACTGTCCTATAAAGACAATACCAACAGATACTATTGAATCAACTGTCCTATAAGACAATACCAACAGATACTATTGAATCAACTGTCCTATAAGACAATACCAACAGATACTATTGAATCAACTGTCCTCCAAGACAATACCAACAGATACTATTGAATCAACTGTCCTATAAGACAATACCAACAGATACTATTGAATCAACTGTCCTATAAGACAATACCAACAGATACTATTGAATCAACTGTCCTATAAGACAATACCAACAGATACTATTGAATCAACTGCCCTATAAGACAATACCAACAGATACTATTGAATCAACTGCCCTATAAGACAATACCAACAGATACTATTGAATCAACTGTCCTATAAGACAATACCAACAGATACTATTGAATCAACTGTCCTATAAGACAATACCAACAGATACTATTGAATCAACTGTCCTATAAGACAATACCAACAGATACTATTGAATCAACTGTCCTATAAGACAATACCAACAGATACTATTGAATCAACTGTCCTCCAAGACAATACCAACAGATACTATTGAATCAACTGTCCTATAAGACAATACCAACAGATACTATTGAATCAACTGTCCTATAAGACAATACCAACAGATACTATTGAATCAACTGTCCTATAAGACAATACCAACAGATACTATTGAATCAACTGCCCTATAAGACAATACCAACAGATACTATTGAATCAACTGCCCTATAAGACAATACCAACAGATACTATTGAATCAACTGTCCTATAAGACAATACCAACAGATACTATTGAATCAACTGTCCTATAAGACAATACCAACAGATACTATTGAATCAACTGCCCTATAAGACAATACCAACAGATACTATTGAATCAACTGTCCTATAAGACAATACCAACAGATACTATTGAATCAACTGTCCTCCAAGACAATACCAACAGATACTATTGAATCAACTGTCCTATAAGACAATACCAACAGATACTATTGAATCAACTGTCCTATAAGACAATACCAACAGATACTATTGAATCAACTGTCCTATAAGACAATACCAACAGATACTATTGAATCAACTGCCCTATAAGACAATACCAACAGATACTATTGAATCAACTGTCCTATAAGACAATACCAACAGATACTATTGAATCAACTGTCCTCCAAGACAATACCAACAGATACTATTGAATCAACTGTCCTATAAGACAATACCAACAGATACTATTGAATCAACTGTCCCTATAAGACAATACCAACAGATACTATTGAATCAACTGTCCTATAAGACAATACCAACAGATACTATTGAATCAACTGCCCTATAAGACAATACCAACAGATACTATTGAATCAACTGTCCTATAAGACAATACCAACAGATACTATTGAATCAACTGTCCTCCAAGACAATACCAACAGATACTATTGAATCAACTGTCCTATAAGACAATACCAACAGATACTATTGAATCAACTGTCCTATAAGACAATACCAACAGATACTATTGAATCAACTGTCCTATAAGACAATACCAACAGATACTATTGAATCAACTGCCCTATAAGACAATACCAACAGATACTATTGAATCAACTGCCCTATAAGACAATACCAACAGATACTATTGAATCAACTGTCCTATAAGACAATACCAACAGATACTATTGAATCAACTGTCCTATAAGACAATACCAACAGATACTATTGAATCAACTGCCCTATAAGACAATACCAACAGATACTATTGAATCAACTGTCCTATAAGACAATACCAACAGATACTATTGAATCAACTGTCCTCCAAGACAATACCAACAGATACTATTGAATCAACTGTCCTATAAGACAATACCAACAGATACTATTGAATCAACTGTCCTATAAGACAATACCAACAGATACTATTGAATCAACTGTCCTATAAGACAATACCAACAGATACTATTGAATCAACTGCCCTATAAGACAATACCAACAGATACTATTGAATCAACTGCCCTATAAGACAATACCAACAGATACTATTGAATCAACTGTCCTATAAGACAATACCAACAGATACTATTGAATCAACTGTCCTATAAGACAATACCAACAGATACTATTGAATCAACTGCCCTATAAGACAATACCAACAGATACTATTGAATCAACTGTCCTATAAGACAATACCAACAGATACTATTGAATCAACTGTCCTCCAAGACAATACCAACAGATACTATTGAATCAACTGTCCTATAAGACAATACCAACAGATACTATTGAATCAACTGTCCTATAAGACAATACCAACAGATACTATTGAATCAACTGTCCTATAAGACAATACCAACAGATACTATTGAATCAACTGCCCTATAAGACAATACCAACAGATACTATTGAATCAACTGTCCTATAAGACAATACCAACAGATACTATTGAATCAACTGTCCTATAAGACAATACCAACAGATACTATTGAATCAACTGCCCTATAAGACAATACCAACAGATACTATTGAATCAACTGCCCTATAAGACAATACCAACAGATACTATTGAATCAACTGTCCTATAAGACAATACCAACAGATACTATTGAATCAACTGTCCTATAAGACAATACCAACAGATACTATTGAATCAACTGCCCTATAAGACAATACCAACAGATACTATTGAATCAACTGTCCTATAAGACAATACCAACAGATACTATTGAATCAACTGTCCTCCAAGACAATACCAACAGATACTATTGAATCAACTGTCCTATAAGACAATACCAACAGATACTATTGAATCAACTGTCCTATAAGACAATACCAACAGATACTATTGAATCAACTGTCCTATAAGACAATACCAACAGATACTATTGAATCAACTGCCCTATAAGACAATACCAACAGATACTATTGAATCAACTGTCCTATAAGACAATACCAACAGATACTATTGAATCAACTGTCCTCCAAGACAATACCAACAGATACTATTGAATCAACTGTCCTATAAGACAATACCAACAGATACTATTGAATCAACTGTCCTATAAGACAATACCAACAGATACTATTGAATCAACTGTCCTATAAGACAATACCAACAGATACTATTGAATCAACTGCCCTATAAGACAATACCAACAGATACTATTGAATCAACTGTCCTATAAGACAATACCAACAGATACTATTGAATCAACTGTCCTCCAAGACAATACCAACAGATACTATTGAATCAACTGTCCTATAAGACAATACCAACAGATACTATTGAATCAACTGTCCTATAAGACAATACCAACAGATACTATTGAATCAACTGTCCTATAAGACAATACCAACAGATACTATTGAATCAACTGCCCTATAAGACAATACCAACAGATACTATTGAATCAACTGCCCTATAAGACAATACCAACAGATACTATTGAATCAACTGTCCTATAAGACAATACCAACAGATACTATTGAATCAACTGTCCTATAAGACAATACCAACAGATACTATTGAATCAACTGCCCTATAAGACAATACCAACAGATACTATTGAATCAACTGTCCTATAAGACAATACCAACAGATACTATTGAATCAACTGTCCTCCAAGACAATACCAACAGATACTATTGAATCAACTGTCCTATAAGACAATACCAACAGATACTATTGAATCAACTGTCCTATAAGACAATACCAACAGATACTATTGAATCAACTGTCCTATAAGACAATACCAACAGATACTATTGAATCAACTGCCCTATAAGACAATACCAACAGATACTATTGAATCAACTGCCCTATAAGACAATACCAACAGATACTATTGAATCAACTGTCCTATAAGACAATACCAACAGATACTATTGAATCAACTGTCCTATAAGACAATACCAACAGATACTATTGAATCAACTGCCCTATAAGACAATACCAACAGATACTATTGAATCAACTGTCCTATAAGACAATACCAACAGATACTATTGAATCAACTGTCCTCCAAGACAATACCAACAGATACTATTGAATCAACTGTCCTATAAGACAATACCAACAGATACTATTGAATCAACTGTCCTATAAGACAATACCAACAGATACTATTGAATCAACTGTCCTATAAGACAATACCAACAGATACTATTGAATCAACTGCCCTATAAGACAATACCAACAGATACTATTGAATCAACTGTCCTATAAGACAATACCAACAGATACTATTGAATCAACTGTCCTATAAGACAATACCAACAGATACTATTGAATCAACTGTCCTCCAAGACAATACCAACAGATACTATTGAATCAACTGTCCTATAAGACAATACCAACAGATACTATTGAATCAACTGTCCTCCAAGACAATACCAACAGATACTATTGAATCAACTGTCCTATAAGACAATACCAACAGATACTATTGAATCAACTGTCCTATAAGACAATACCAACAGATACTATTGAATCAACTGTCCTATAAGACAATACCAACAGATACTATTGAATCAACTGTCCTATAAGACAATACCAACAGATCCTATTGAATCAAAAAATATACTTGCAGCTCTTGTAGGAGCTGAATCCCTCCCACAGGCAACTCACCAGATCAGCTAACAACAAACGTTCCCACAACTTTAGAAAACGTTCCGTTTTAAGAGTCTCATTAGGTCATTGCGTAACGTTTTCATGGTAATGTTCCGGTGATGGGCAATGAGTGTTTCCAAGAGACCGTTCCGTTAATGTCAAAACAGAACTGACCCATAACGTGGTTGCCATGTTCTCAGAAAATAAGATATTTCATGTTCTAAACACGTTTCATGGGAACGTTATAAGAACATGAATGTGTCCAATAACGTTTAAAACATGACAATCTGTCATGGTCCCCTGGAGGTTTTTGTCTAGTTCCCAGCTTGTTCCGGGGACGTCCCTAAAGTCGTTTTTTAGGACGTCGCCTGATGGTCCCAACGAAACGTTCTCCTGGGGGAAAAAAATGAATTTGTTTATTTTTACACCACCCTGGCTGTTGCCAAGCCCATCAAAACTACTGATCCTTTCTCAGCTCTTTATCTGTTATGGACACCCACGCACACTGCTTTTAACATACAATGTTTCAACTTACATATTTGCCACAATTTGCCATACATGATTACATTGTGCATGTTCATTTATGCAGTAATTACTATTCAACATGTCTTCACCTGGGATTCAAACTCACAACCACTTGGTTCACAGCGTTCCAATCTTCCTGCTACGCCACCATGTCTGTGATCAGTTAATCTTCCTGCTACGCCACCATGTCTGTGATCAGTTAATCTTCCTGCTACGCCACCATGTCTGTGATCAGTTAATCTTCCTGCTACGCCACCATGTCTGTGATCAGTTAATCTTCCTGCTACGCCACCATGTCTGGGTTCAGTTAAACTGACTGTTCTCTCATCATTGATTTGATTTGCATATTCAGCAGTTTTAGGTTTTGTTAAGTTGTCTCATGTTGGCATATAACTCCGTTTTTTAAATTGTTTTTTTTCTTCCTATGAGACTCGAAATTGAGCTCAGGTTCATCATGTTTCCATTGATCATCCTTGTCTTGGTGGTTCCAAACTTCTTCCATTTAAGAATGATGGAGGCCACTGTGTTCTTGTGGACCTTCAATGCTGCAGACATTTTTTGGTTCCCTTCCCCAGATCTGTGCCTCGACACAATCCTTTCTTGGCGCTCTACGGACAATTTCTTCGACCTCATGGCTTGGTTTCTGCTCTGACATGAACTGTCAACTGTGGAACCTTATATAGACAGGTGTGTGCCTTTCCAAATCATGTCCAATCAATTGAATTTACCACAGGTGGACTCCAATCAAGCTGTAGAAACATCTCAAGGATGATCAATGGAAACAGGATGCACCTGAGCTCAATTTCGAGTCTCATAGCAAAGGGTCTGAATACTTATGTAAATAAGGTATCTGTTTTTTATTTGTTATAAATTTGCAAACATTTATAAAAACCTGTTTTTGCTTTGTCATTATGGGGTATTGATACCATAGAAACTAATCATAACAGGTATTGTGTGTAGATTGAGGATTTAAATTGTTTTATACATTTTAGAATAAGGCTGTAACGTAAAAAAATAAGGAAAAGGTCAAGGGGTCTGAATACTTTCCGAATGCACTGTACATAGAATTATTGTTCCCCTAACTAACGGAAAACAGGACACGCAAACATCAGGGGAACGTTACAGGTAACATTACAAAAACGTTCTCTCTCCCTAGATTTGTTAGCTGGGCAGATCCTCACTGGGCTGAATCTCTCCCACTGGCGCCTCACCAGAGTACTTCTAGAGAGGATCCACTGGGTGTGATAGGGGTTTACCAAACCTTCATTAAATAACAGGGATCTTTTCTTCTTTGTACATCAGAAGCCTCGTTTCCCAATTGAAGAGTAACAGCCGGGACTTGAACCAGCAACCTATCAGATACAGGACCAGGCGACCAGCCAACTCAGTAGTTTCTGTGCCATAAAGGTCGGGACCTCTTGGCTGTTGTAGCGATGCCGGGAGCGACGCGTGCCACCATGGACGGGACCTGCCAGGCTCTGTGCCGAACCCTGGTCTCTCAGAACGGGATCCAGAGAGACACGGCCGACATCTCCAAGTCTGTCCTCTACACTTCACTGATGGGGCTGCTACTGGTGGCAGACAGAGAGGTGGGAGTTACTACACACACACACACACACACACACACACACACACACACACACACACACACACACACACACACACACACACACACACACACACATTTACACACACACACACACACACACACACACACACACACACACACACACACACACACACACACACTTACACTCACACACACACACACACACACACTCACACACATATGCATCGCAGCACACACACACATACTCACATATGCATCGCAGCACACACACACACACACATATATATGCAGCACACACACACATACACACACACATACATATGCATCGCAGCACACACACACACACATATGCATCGCAGCACACACACACATATGCATCGCAGCACACACACATACTCACATATGCATCGCAGCACACACACACACACACACACATATGCATCGCAGCACACACACACACACATATATATGCAGCACACACACACATACACACACACATATGCATCGCAGCACACACACACACACATATATATGCAGCACACACACACATACACACACACATACATATGCATCGCAGCACACACACACACATGCATCACAGCACACACACACATATGCATCGCAGCACACACACATACTCACATATGCATCGCAGCACACACACACATATGCATCGCAGCACACACACATACTCACATATGCATCGCAGCACACACACATACACACACACATATGCATCGCAGCACACACACACACACACATACACATCACTGATGGGGCTGCTACTGAGGGTTACTACAAACCAAATGTTATTGGTTACATACACGTGTTTAGCAGATGTTATAGCGGGTGTAGCGAAATGCTTGTGCTTCTAGCTCCGACAGTGCAGTAATATCTAACAAGTAATATCTAACAATTTCACAACATATACCCAATACACACAAAACTAGTAAGGAATGGAATTTAAGAATATATACATATATGGACAAGCAATGACAGAGCGGCATGGACTAAGATACAGTAGAATATTATAGAATAGAATGCAGTATATACATATGAGATGAGTAGTGCAAGATATATAAACATTATTAAAGTGACTAGTGTTCCATTTCTTAAAGTGGCCAGTGATTTCAATAGGCAGCAGCAGCCTCTAATGTGCTAGTGATGGCTATTTAACAGTCTGATGGCCTTGAGATAGAAGCTGTTTTTTCTCTGTCCCAGCTTTGATGCACCTGTACTGACCTCGCCTTCTAGATGATAGCGGGGTGAACAGGCAGTGGCTTGGGTGGTTAATGTCCTTGATGATCTTTTTGGCCTTCCTGTGACATCGGGTGCTGTAGGTGTCCTGGAGGGTGGGTAGTTTGCCCCCGGTAATGCTTTGGGCGGTGCAGTTGCCGTATCAGGCGGTGATACAGCCCGACAGGATGCTCTCAATGGTGCATCTGTAAAAGTTTGTGAGGGTTTTAGGCACCAAGACAAATTTCTTCAGCTTCCTGAGGTTGAAGAGGCGCTGTGTGCCTTCTTCACCACACTGTCTGCGTGGGTGGACCATTTCAGTTTGTCAGTGATGTGTACGCCAAGGAACTTGAAGCTTTCCACCTTCTCCACTGCGGTTCCGTCGATGTGGATAGGGGGGTGCACCCTCTGCTGTTTCCTGAAGTCCACGATCATCTCCTTTGTTTTGTTGATGTTGAGTGAGAGGTTATTTTCCTGGCACCACTCTGCCAGGGCCTTCACCTCCTCCCTGTAGGCTGTCTCGTCATTGTTGGTAATCAAGCCTACTACTGTTGTCGTCTGCAAACTTGATGATTGAGTTGGAGGTGTGCTTGGCCAAGCAGTCATGGGTGAACAGGGAGTACAGGAGGGGGCTGAGCACACACCCTTGTGGGACCCCAGTGTTGAGGATCAGCGAAGTGGAGGTGTTGTTTCCTACCTTCACCACCTGGGGGCGGCCCGTCAGGAAGTCCAGGGCCTCGAGTCAATGATGAGCTTGGAGGGTACTATGGTGTTGAAGGCTGAGCTATAGTCAATGAACAGCATTCTTACATAGGTATTCCTCTTGTCCAGATGGGATAGGGCAGTGTGCAGTGTGATGGCGATTGCATCGTCTGTGGATCTATTGGGGCGGTAAGCAAATTGAAGTGGGTCTAGGGTGACAGGTAAGGTGGAGGTGATATGATCCTTGACTAGTCTCTTAAAGCACTTCATGATGACAGAGGCGAGTGCTATGGGGGCAATAGTCATTTAGTTCAGTTACCTTTGCTTTCTTGGGTACAGGAACAATGGCGGCCATCTTGAAGCATGTGGGGACAGCAGACTGGGATAGGGAGAGATTGAATATGTCCGTAAACACACCAGCCAGCTGGTCTGCGCATGCTCTGAGGACGGGGCTACGGATGCCGTCTGGGCTGGCAGTCTTGCGAGGGTTAATACGCTTAAATGTCTTACTCACGTCGGCCACGGAGAACGAGAGCCCACAGTCCTTGGTAGTGGGCCGCGTTGGTGGCACTGTGTTATCCTCAAAGCGGGCGAAGAAGGTGTTTAGCTTGTCCGGAAGCAAGACGTTGGTGTCGGCGACGTGGCTGGTTTTCCTTTTGTAGTCTGTGATTGTCTGTAGACCCTGCCACATACGTCTCGTGTCTGAGCCATTGAATTGCGACTCTACTTTGTCTCTATACTGACGTTTTGCCTGTTTGATTAACCACACTGTTTGTATTCAGTTTTGCCGAATGCTGCCATCTATCCACGGTTTCTGGTTAGGGTAGGTTTTAATAGTCACAGTGGGCACAACATCCCCTATACACTTCCTGATAAACTCAGTCACCATTTCAGTGTATTCGTCTAAATTATTTTTGCAAGCTACCCGAAAGATATCCCAGTCCGTGTGATCAAAACAATCTTGAAGCGTGGATTCTGATTGGTCAGACCAGCGTTGAATAGTCCTTTGCACGGGTGCTGCCTGTTTGAGTTTCTGCCTATAGGAAGGGAGGAGCAAAATGGAGTCGTGGTCAGTTTTGCCGAAAGGAGGGCGGAGGAGGGCCTTGTAAGCATCCCGGAAGTTCGAATAGCAATGGTCGAGTGTTTTAGCAGCAAGAATACAACAGTCGATATGTTGATAGAACTTCGGCAGCCTAGTCCTCAAATTAGCTTTGTTAAAATCCCCAGCTACAATAAAATGCAGCCTCAGGATATGTGCTTTCCAGTTTGCATAAAGTCCAGTGAAGTTCTTTGAGGGCCATCGTGGTATCGGCTTGAGGGGGGATATACACAGTCGTTACTATAACTGAAGAAAATTATCTTGGGAGATAATACAGTCGGCATTTGATTGTAAGGTATTCTAGGTTGGCTGAACAGAAGGACTCGAGTTCCTGTATGTTGTTACAATTACACCATGAGTCGTTAATCATGAAACACACACCTCTGCCCTTCTGCTTCCCAGAGAGATATTTATTCCTGTCTGTGCGATGAACTGAGAACCCAACTGGCTGGACCGACTCAGACAGTATATCCCGAGAGAGCCATGTTTCCGTGAAACAGAGGATGTTACAATCCCTGATATCTCTCTGGTAAGCAACCCTTGCCCTGAGCTCGTCAACTTTGTTAACTAACGATTGAACATTAGCGAGTAGAATACTTGGAAGTGGTGGGTGGTGTGCGCGCCTCCTAAGTCGAACCAGCAGGCCGCCAGTCGAAGTTAGACATCCATCCAGGTCCCAAGAACGTCTAGAATTGCCTTCAAAGCCGTCCACTAGGGGCAACGGTGAACGCTATTACCTTCAAGTAGGCTGCCGCTCACCTTCAACTAGGCTGCCGCTCACCTTCAACTAGGCTGCCGCTCACCTTCAAGTAACCTTTGTGTTCAATCCCAGTGCTAGGCAATCTTTTTGTTTTTTTCTGTTCAAACATTAACCATTAACTTAACCACTCCCAATTAATTCCTAAACCCTTTCCCAAACATTAACCATTAACTTAACCACTCCCAATACATTCCTAAACCCTTTCCCAAACATTAACCATTAACATAACCACTCCCAATTAATTCCTAAACTTAACCCTATCTCAAACCTTAACGAGATGTGAAACACCCAGCAAGTGTTTTTGGTTTCACTTTTGCGGAGTAAGGTAACAGCGCCTCAACTTAAATGTAAAAAACTGATGTTTACCTTGACTCACTCATAGAAGTTTGGAAAAACTTGACGAAACTTGGATAAACATCAAATTTCAAAGTCAAACTGTGATACCTTGTTGCACACAGCAGCACAGACACAACACAGCATACCATATAATTAAAGTGAATCAATCAATCGGTTCTAATGCTTTGGTATTTAATGTAGAGCAGTGGTCTCCATCCAGAGGTACACGGTGTGCAGGCTTTAGTTCCAGCCCAGCACTTACATTCCTGTTTCTGAGTTGAATCAGCACCTGATGAGCAGTTGATCAGTGAGACAGAGCAAATGAGTCATTGATGAGCCAATGCTGGTTTGGAACAAAACCCTGCTGCACCCCTGTGGTTATATTGACAGGCATTAGGAGTCAAGGTGGTAAAGCAACACAGAACACAGCATGTACCACCCGCATGTACCACCCATACGGTACCACCCATACGGTACCACCCATACGTTACCACCCATACGGTACCACCCATACGGTAGCAGCACACCACCCGCATGTACCACCCATACGGTACCACCCATACGGTACCACCCATACGGTACCACCCGCATGTACCACCCATACGGTGCCACCCATACGGTACCACCCATACGGTACCACCCGCATGTACCACCCATACGGTACCACCCGCATGTACCACCCATACGGTACCACCCATACGGTACCACCCGCATGTACCACCCATACGGTACCACCCATACGGTACCACCCATACGGTACCACCCGCATGTACCACCCATACGGTACCACCCATACGGTACCACCCATACGGTACCACCCGCATGTACCACCCATACGGTACCACCCATACGGTACCACCCATACGGTACCACCCGCATGTACCACCCATACGGTACCACCCATACGGTACCACCCATACGGTACCACCCGCATGTACCACCCATACGGTACCACCCATACGGTAGCAGCACACCACCCGCATGTACCACCCATACGCTAGCAGCACACCACCCGCATGTACCACCCATACGGTAGCAACACACCACCCGCATGTACCACCCATACGGTAGCAGCACACCACCCGCATGTACCACCCATACGGTAGCAGCACACCACCCGCATGTACCACCCATACGCTAGCAGCACACCACCCGCATGTACCACCCATACGCTAGCAGCACACCACCCGCATGTACCACCCATACGGTAGCAGCACACCACCCGCATGTACCACCCATACGCTAGCAGCACACCACCCGCATGTACCACCCATACGGTAGCAGCACACCACCCGCATGTACCACCCATACGCTAGCAGCACACCACCCGCATGTACCACCCATACGGTAGCAGCACACCACCCGCATGTACCACCCATACGGTAGCAGCACACCACCCGCATGTACCACCCATACGGTAGCAGCACACCACCCGCATGTACCACCCATACGGTAGCAGCACACCACCCGCATGTACCACCCATACGGTAGCAGCACACCACCCGCATGTACCACCCATACGGTAGCAGCACACCACCCGCATGTACCACCCATACGGTAGCAGCACACCACCCGCATGTACCACCCATACGGTAGCAGCACACCACCCGCATGTACCACCCATACGGTACCACCCATACGGTAGCAGCACACCACCCGCATGTACCACCCATACGGTAGCAGCACACCATGCGCATGTACCACCCATACGCTAGCAGCACACCACCCGCATGTACCACCCATACGGTAGCAGCACACCACCCGCATGTACCACCCATACGGTAGCAACACACCACCCGCATGTACCACCCATACGGTAGCAGCACACCACCCGCATGTACCACCCATACGGTAGCAGCACACCACCCGCATGTACCACCCATACGCTAGCAGCACACCACCCGCATGTACCACCCATACGGTAGCAGCACACCACCCGCATGTACCACCCATACGGTAGCAGCACACCACCCGCATGTACCACCCATACGGTAGCAGCACACCACCCGCATGTACCACCCATACGCTAGCAGCACACCACCCGCATGTACCACCCATACGGTAGCAGCACACCACCCGCATGTACCACCCATACGGTAGCAGCACACCACCCGCATGTACCACCCATACGCTAGCAGCACACCACCCGCATGTACCACCCATACGGTAGCAGCACACCACCCGCATGTACCACCCATACGGTAGCAGCACAACATCGGATGCAGTGACCACCCATACGGTAGCAGCACAACATCGGATGCAGTGATCACCCGCATGTACCACCCATACGGTAGCAGCACAACATCGGATGCAGTGACCACCCATACGGTAGCAGCACAACATCGGATGCAGTGATCACCCATACGGTAGCAGCACAACATCGGATGCAGTGACCACCCATACGGTAGCAGCACAACATCGGATGCAGTGACCACCCATACGGTAGCAGCACAACATCGGATGCAGTGACCACCCATACGGTAGCAGCACAACATCGGCTGCAGTGATCACCCATACGGTAGCAGCACAACATCGGATGCAGTGATCACCCATACGGTAGCAGCACAACATCGGATGCAGTGATCACCCATACGGTAGCAGCACAACATCGGATGCAGTGATCACCCGCATGTACCACCCATACGGTAGCAGCACAACATCGGATGCAGTGATCACCCGCATGTACCACCCATACGGTAGCAGCACAACATCGGATGCATGTACCACCCATACGGTAGCAGCACAACATCGGATGCAGTGATCACCCGCATGTACCACCCATACGGTAGCAGCACAACATCGGATGCAGTGATCACCCATACGGTAGCAGCACAACATCGGATGCAGTGATCACACATACGGTAGCAGCACAACATCGGATGCAGTGATCACCCATACGGTAGCAGCACAACATCGGATGCAGTGATCACCCATACGGTAGCAGCACAACATCGGATGCAGTGACCACCCATACGGTAGCAGCACAACATCGGATGCAGTGATCACCCATACGGTAGCAGCACAACATCGGATGCAGTGACCACCCATACGGTAGCAGCACAACATCGGCTGCAGTGATCACCCGCATGTACCACCCATACGGTAGCAGCACAACATCGGATGCAGTGACCACCCATACGGTAGCAGCACAACATCGGATGCAGTGACCACCCATACGGTAGCAGCACAACATCGGATGCAGTGACCACCCATACGGTAGCAGCACAACATCGGCTGCAGTGATCACCCATACGGTAGCAGCACAACATCGGATGCAGTGATCACACATACGGTAGCAGCACAACATCGGATGCAGTGATCACCCATACGGTAGCAGCACAACATCGGATGCAGTGATCACCCATACGGTAGCAGCACAACATCGGATGCAGTGATCACCCATACGGTAGCAGCACAACATCGGATGCAGTGATCACCCATACGGTAGCAGCACAACATCGGATGCAGTGACCACCCATACGGTAGCAGCACAACATCGGATGCAGTGACCACCCATACGGTAGCAGCACAACATCGGATGCAGTGACCACCCATACGGTAGCAGCACAACATCGGATGCAGTGACCACCCATACGGTAGCAGCACAACATCGGATGCAGTGACCACCCATACGGTAGCAGCACAACATCGGATGCAGTTATCACCCATACGGTAGCAGCACAACATCGGATGCAGTGACCACCCATACGGTAGCAGCACAACATCGGATGCAGTGACCACCCATACGGTAGCAGCACAACATCGGATGCAGTGACCACCCATACGGTAGCAGCACAACATCGGATGCAGTGACCACCCATACGGTAGCAGCACAACATCGGATGCAGTGACCACCCATACGGTAGCAGCACAACATCGGATGCAGTGACCACCCATACGGTAGCAGCACAACATCGGATGCAGTGACCACCCATACGGTAGCAGCACAACATCGGATGCAGTGACCACCCATACGGTAGCAGCACAACATCGGATGCAGTGACCACCCATACGGTAGCAGCACAACATCGGATGCAGTGACCACCCATACGGTAGCAGCACAACATCGGATGCAGTGATCACCCATACGGTAGCAGCACAACATCGGATGCAGTGATCACCCATACGGTAGCAGCACAACATCGGATGCAGTGACCACCCATACGGTAGCAGCACAACATCGGATGCAGTGATCACCCATACGGTAGCAGCACAACATCGGATGCAGTGACCACCCATACGGTAGCAGCACAACATCGGATGCAGTGACCACCCATACGGTAGCAGCACAACATCGGATGCAGTGACCACCCATACGGTAGCAGCACAACATCGGATGCAGTGATCACACATACGGTAGCAGCACAACATCGGCTGCAGTGATCACACATACGGTAGCAGCACAACATCGGATGCAGTGATCACCCATACGGTAGCAGCACAACATCGGATGCAGTGATCACAATATAGTAGCCATATCTAGGAAAACCAACGTTCCAAAGGCTGGGCCTAATATAGTGTGAGGAATATATGTTGGTCCGTGGTGTGTAATGAGGAGCAAACAGACGTTTCACTTGACACATTTATGAAATTGCTTATCCCAGTTACTAATAAGCATGCACCCATTTAGAAAATGACTGTAAAAAAAACGGTTAAATCCCTGTGGATTGATGAGGAATGGAAAAATGTTATGGTTGAGAGGGATGAGGCAAAATAAATGGCAAATGAGTCTGGCTGCCCAACCGATTGGCAAATGTACTGCAAATTGAGAAATCATGTGACTAAACTGAAGCACCTTCAATGAAATTTGGGCAAAAAGGCAAACTCCGCTCCATCATTCATTGAATCAGATGGCTCATTCATTACAAAACCCACTGATATTGGCAACTACTTTAATTATTTTTTCATTGGCAACATTAGCAAAATGTTTTATTTTATATATTTTTGTACTTGTACATTTTTCAACTTTGTATATATATTTTTTTTTTTGCAAACTTAGGCATGACTTGCCAGCAACACATGCTGACACTACACATCCAAGTATATCTGACCAAATTATGAAAGACAAGCATTGTAATTTTGAATTCCGTAAAGTAAGTGTGGAAGAGATTAAAATATTATTGTCCATCAACAATGACAGGCCACCGGGGTCTGACAACTTAGATGGAAAATTACTGAGGATAATAGCGGATGATATTGCCACTCCTATTTGCCATATCTTCAATTTAAGCCTACTAGAAAGTGTGTGCCCTCAGGCCTGGAGGGAAGCAAAAGCCATTCCGCTACCTAAGAATAGTAAAGCCCCCTTTACTGGCTCAAGTAGCCAACCAATCAGCCTGTTACCAACCCTTTGTAAACGTTTGGGAAAAAATGGTGTTTGACCAGATACAATGCTATTTTACAGTAAACAAATTGACAACAGACTTTCAGCATGCTTATAGGGAAGGACATTCAACAAGCACAGCACTTACACAAATGACTGATGATTGGCTGAGAGAAACTGATGATAAAAATATTGTGGGGGCTGTTTTGTTAGACTTCAGTGCGGCTTTTGACATTATCAATCATAGTCTGCTGCTGGAAAAACGTATGTGTTATGGCTTTACACCCCCTGCTATATTGTGGATAAAGAGTTACCTGTCTAACAGAACACAGAGGGTGTTCTTTAATGGAAGCCTCTCAAACATAATCCAGGTAGAATCAGGAATTCCCCAGGGCAGCTGTCTAGGCCCCTTACTTTTCAATCTTTACTAACAACATGCCGTTGGCTTTGAGTAAAGCCAGTGTGTCTATGTGTGCGGATGACTCAAAACTATACACGTCAGCTACCACAGCGACTGAAATGACTGCAACACTTAAAGAGCTGCAGTTAGTTTCAGAATGGGTGGCAAGGAATAGGTTAGTCCTAAATATTTCAAAAACTAAAAGCATTGTATTTGATACAAATCATTCACTTAAACCTCAACTAAATCTTGTAATGAATAATGTGGTAATTTTGCAACTTGAGGAGACTAAACTGCTTGGAGTAACCCTGGATTGTAAACTGTCATGGTCAAAACATATTGATACAACATTAGCTAGGATGGGGAGAAGTCTGTCTATAATAAAGCGCTGCTCTGCCTTCTTAACAGCACTATCAACAAGGCAGGTCCTACAGGCCCTAGTTTTGTCACACCTGGACTACTGTTCAGTCGTGTGGTCAGGTGCCACAAAGAGGGACTTAGGAAAATTGTAATTGGCTCAGAACAGGGCAGCACGGCTGGCCCTTGGATGTACACAGAGAGCTAACATTAATAATATGCATGTCAATCTCTCCTGGCTCAAAGTACAGGAGAGATTGACTTCATCACTACTTGTATTTGTGAGAGGTATTGACATGTTGAATGAACAGAGCTGTCTGTTTAAACTACTGGCACACAGCTCGGACACCCATGTATACCCCACAAGACATGCCACCAGAGGTCTCTTCACAGTCCCCAAGTCCAGAACAGACTATGGGAGGCGCACAGTACTACATAGAGCCATGACTACATGGAACTCTATTCCACATCAGGTAACTGATGCAAGCAGTAAAATTAGATTTAAAAAACAGATAAAAATACCCCTTATGGAACAGCAGGGACTGTGAAGCAACACAAACATCGGCACAGACACATGCATACACACACACACGATAACAAACGCACTATACACACACGTACACATGGATTTTGTACTGTAGATATGTGGTGGTGGTGGAGTAGGGGCCTCAGGGAACACAGTTAATATGTTGTGAAATCTGTGAATGTATTGGAATGTTTTTTAAATGTATAACTGCCTTAATTGTGCTGGACCCCAGGAAGAGTAGCTGCTGCCTTGGCAGGAACTAATGGGGATCCATAATAAACCCCAGGAAGAGTAGCTGCTGCCTTGGCAGGAACTAATGGGGATCCATAATAAACCCCAGGAAGAGTAGCTGCTGCCTTGGCAGGAACTAATGGGGATCCATAATAAACCCCAGGAAGAGTAGCTGCTGCCTTGGCAGGAACTAATGGGGATCCATAATAAACCCCAGGAAGAGTAGCTGCTGCCTTGGCAGGAACTAATGGGGATCCATAATAAACCCCAGGAAGAGTAGCTGCTGCCTTGGCAGGAACTAATGGGGATCCATAATAAATACAAATACATGTACTGTAGCAGCACCACATGTACTGTATCTAACACTAACCCTGTCAGCAGTACATGGACTGTATCTAACCCTGTCAGCAGTATCTAACCCTGTCAGCAGTATCTAACCCTGTCAGCAGTATCTAACCCTGTCAGTAGTATCTAACCCTGTCAGCAGTATCTAACCCTGTCAGCAGTATCTAACCCTGTCAGCAGTATCTAACCCTGTCAGCAGTATCTAACCCCGTCAGTAGTATCTAACCCTGTCAGCAGTACATGGACTTTATCTAACCCTGTCAGCAGTATCTAACCCTGTCAGCAGTATCTAACCCTGTCAGCAGTATCTAACCCTGTCAGCAGTATCTAACCCTGCCAGTAGTATCTAACCCTGTCAGCAGTATCTAACCCTGTCAGCAGTATCTAACCCTGTCAGCAGTATCTAACCCTGTCAGCAGTATCTAACCCTGTCAGCAGTATCTAACCCTGTCAGTAGTATCTAACCCTGTCAGCAGTATCTAACCCTGTCAGCAGTATCTAACCCTGTCAGCAGTATCTAACCCTGTCAGTAGTATCTAACCCTGCCAGCAGTATCTAACCCTGCCAGCAGTATCTAACCCTGTCAGCAGTATCTAACCCTGTCAGCAGTATCTAACCCTGTCAGCAGTATCTAACCCTGTCAGCAGTATCTAACCCTGTCAGCAGTATCTAACCCTGTCAGTAGTATCTAACCCTGTCAGCAGTATCTAACCCTGTCAGCAGTACATGGACTGTATCTAACCCTGTCAGCAGTATCTAACCCCGTCAGTAGTATCTAACCCTGCCAGCAGTATCTAACCCCGTCAGTAGTATCTAACCCTGCCAGCAGTATCTAATTCTGCCAGCAGTACATGGACTGTATCTAACCCTGTCAGCAGTATCTAACCCTGCCAGTAGTATCTAACCCTGTCAGTAGTATCTAACCCCGTCAGTAGTATCTAACCCTGTCAGCAGTATCTAACCCTGCCAGTAGTATCTAACCCCGTCAGTAGTATCTAACCCTGTCAGTAGTATCTAACCCCGTCAGTAGTATCTAACCCCGTCAGTAGTATCTAACCCTGCCAGTAGTATCTAACCCCGTCAGTAGTATCTAACCCTGTCAGTAGTATCTAACCCCGTCAGTAGTATCTAACCCTGCCAGCAGTATCTAACCCTGTCAGCAGTACATGGACTGTATCTAACCCTGCCAGCAGTATCTAACCCTGTCAGCAGTATCTAACCCTGTCAGTAGTATCTAACCCTGTCAGCAGTATCTAACCCTGTCAGCAGTATCTAACCCTGCCAGCAGTATCTAACCCTGTCAGCAGTATCTAACCCTGCCAGTAGTATCTAACCCTGTCAGCAGTATCTAACCCTGCCAGCAGTACATGGACTGTATCTAACCCTGCCAGCAGTATCTAACCCTGTCAGCAGTATCTAACCCTGCCAGCAGTATCTAACCCTGCCAGTAGTATCTAACCCTGCCAGCAGTATCTAACCCTGCCAGTAGTATCTAACCCTGTCAGCAGTATCTAACCCTGTCAGCAGTATCTAACCCTGTCAGCAGTATCTAACCCTGCCAGTAGTATCTAACCCTGTCAGTAGTATCTAACCCTGTCAGCAGTACATGGACTGTATCTAACCCTGCCAGCAGTATCTAACCCTGTCAGTAGTATCTAACCCTGTCAGCAGTATCTAACCCTGCCAGCAGTATCTAACCCTGTCAGCAGTATCTAACCCTGCCAGTAGTATCTAACCCTGTCAGCAGTATCTAACCCTGTCAGCAGTATCTAACCCTGTCAGCAGTATCTAACCCTGCCAGCAGTATCTAACCCTGTCAGCAGTATCTAACCCTGTCAGCAGTATCTAACCCTGTCAGCAGTATCTAACCCTGTCAGCAGTGTCCCCTGTGTGTAATAGGATAGAAAGGGTTTCAAAAGGGCTTCTGAAAGTTGGCAAAGTCACTAGTTAAGGGTTCTAAAACACACCCACCATGGAAGCCCACTAGTAAAGAGTTCTAAAACACACCCACCATGGAAGCCCACTAGTAAAGAGTTCTAAAACACACCCACCATGGAAGCCCACTAGTAAAGGGTTCTAAAACACACCCACCATGGAAGCCCACTAGTTAAGGGTTCTAAAACACACCCACCATGGAAGCCCACTAGTAAAGAGTTCTAAAACACACCCACCATGGAAGCCCACTAGTAAAGGGTTCTAAAACACACCCACCATGGAAGCCCACTAGTTAAGGGTTCTAAAACACACCCACCATGGAAGCCCACTAGTAAAGGGGTTCTAAAACACACCCACAATGGAAGCCCACTAGTAAAGGGTTCTAAAACACACCCACCATGGAAGCCCACTAGTAAAGAGTTCTAAAACACACCCACCATGGAAGCCCACTAGTAAAGGGTTCTAAAACACACCCACCATGGAATCCCACTAGTAAAGAGTTCTAAAACACACCCACCATGGAAGCCCACTAGTAAAGGGTTCTAAAACACACCCACCATGGAAGCCCACTAGTAAAGGGTTCTAAAACACACCCACCATGGAAGCCCACTAGTAAAGAGTTCTAAAACACACCCACCATGGAAGCCCACTAGTAAAGGGTTCTAAAACACACCCACCATGGAAGCCCACTAGTAAAGGGTTCTAAAACACACCCACCATGGAAGCCCACTAGTTAAGGGGTTCTAAAACACACCCACCATGGAAGCCCACTAGTTAAGGGTTCTAAAACACACCCACCATGGAAGCCCACTAGTAAAGAGTTCTAAAACACACCCACCATGGAAGCCCACTAGTAAAGGGTTCTAAAACACACCCACCATGGAAGCCCACTAGTTAAGGGTTCTAAAACACACCCACCATGGAAGCCCACTAGTAAAGGGTTCTAAAACACACCCACCATGGAAGCCCACTAGTAAAGGGTTCTAAAACACACCCACCATGGAAGCCCACTAGTTAAGGGGTTCTAAAACACACCCACCATGGAAGCCCACTAGTTAAGGGTTCTAAAACACACCCACCATGGAAGCCCACTAGTAAAGAGTTCTAAAACACACCCACCATGGAAGCCCACTAGTAAAGGGTTCTAAAACACACCCACCATGGAAGCCCACTAGTTAAGGGGTTCTAAAACACATCCACCATGGAAGCCCACTAGTTAAGGGTTCTAAAACACACCCACCATGGAAGCCCACTAGTAAAGGGTTCTAAAACACATCCACCATGGAAGCCCACTAGTAAAGGGGTTCTAAAACACACCCACCATGGAAGCCCACTAGTTAAGGGTTCTAAAACACACCCACCATGGAAGCCCACTAGTTAAGGGTTCTAAAACACACCCACCATGGAAGCCCACTAGTAAAGGGTTCTAAAACACACCCACCATGGAAGCCCACTAGTAAAGGGTTCTAAAACACACCCACCATGGAAGCCCACTAGTAAAGGGGTTCTAAAACACACCCACCATGGAAGCCCACTAGTAAAGGGTTCTAAAACACACCCACCATGGAAGCCCACTAGTAAAGGGTTCTAAAACACACCCACCATGGAAGCCCACTAGTAAAGGGGTTCTAAAACACACCCACCATGGAAGCCCACTAGTAAAGGGTTCTAAAACACACCCACCATGGAAGCCCACTAGTAAAGGGTTCTAAAACACACCCACCATGGAAGCCCACTAGTAAAGGGGTTCTAAAACACACCCACCATGGAAGCCCACTAGTAAAGGGTTCTAATACACACCCACCATGGAAGTCCACTAGTAAAGGGTTCTAAAACACACCCACCATGGAAGCCCACTAGTAAAGGGTTCTAAAACACATCCACCATGGAAGCCCACTAGTTAAGGGTTCTAAAACACACCCACCATGGAAGCCCACTAGTAAAGAGTTCTAAAACACACCCACCATGGAAGCCCACTAGTAAAGGGGTTCTAAAACACACCCACCATGGAAGCCCACTAGTAAAGAGTTCTAAAACACACCCACCATGGAAGCCCACTAGTAAAGGGGTTCTAAAACACACCCACCATGGAAGCCCACTAGTAAAGAGTTCTAAAACACACCCACCATGGAAGCCCACTAGTAAAGGGTTCTAAAACACACCCACCATGGAAGGCCACTAGTTAAGGGTTCTAAAACACACCCACCATGGAAGCCCACTAGTTAAGGGGTTCTAAAACACACCCACCATGGAAGCCCACTAGTTAAGGGTTCTAAAACACACCCACCATGGAAGCCCACTAGTAAAGGGTTCTAAAACACACCCACCATGGAAGCCCACTAGTAAATGGTTCTAAAACACACCCACCATGGAAGCCCACTAGTTAAGGGTTCTAAAACACACCCACCATGGAAGCCCACTAGTAAAGAGTTCTAAAACACACCCACCATGGAAGCCCACTAGTAAAGGGGTTCTAAAACACACCCACCATGGAAGCCCACTAGTAAAGAGTTCTAAAACACACCCACCATGGAAGCCCACTAGTAAAGGGGTTCTAAAACACACCCACCATGGAAGCCCACTAGTAAAGAGTTCTAAAACACACCCACCATGGAAGCCCACTAGTAAAGGGTTCTAAAACACACCCACCATGGAAGCCCACTAGTAAAGGGTTCTAAAACACACCCACCATGGAAGCCCACTATTTAAGGGGTTCTAAAACACACCCACCATGGAAGCCCACTAGTTAAGGGTTCTAAAACACACCCACCATGGAAGCCCACTAGTAAAGGGTTCTAAAACACATCCACCATGGAAGCCCACTAGTAAAGGGGTTCTAAAACACACCCACCATGGAAGCCCACTAGTTAAGGGTTCTAAAACACACCCACCATGGAAGCCCACTAGTTAAGGGTTCTAAAACACACCCACCATGGAAGCCCACTAGTAAAGAGTTCTAAAACACACCCACCATGGAAGCCCACTAGTTAAGGGTTCTAAAACACACCCACCGTGGAAGCCCACTAGTAAAGAGTTCTAAAACACACCCACCATGGAAGCCCACTAGTAAAGGGTTCTAAAACACACCCACCATGGAAGCCCACTAGTAAAGGGTTCTGAAACACACCCACCATGGAAGCCCACTAGTAAAGGGGTTCTAAAACACACCCACCATGGAAGCCCACTAGTAAAGGGGTTCTAAAACACACCCACCATGGAAGCCCACTAGTTAAGGGGTTCTAAAACACACCCACCATGGAAGCCCACTAAGTTTGCCTCCGAAAAGACAAACTAAAATAAAAACCCACAACTTAGGATAGGGAGTAAAACGAATATGTAGAAGAAACAGAGGAAAAACCAAAACTCAGGGTTCTTTCAAACTAAAATGGTTGAGCTGGAACTCGCACCACAACTTACGTGAGGTGTAGTTCTCCCAACATGTCCTTTCCAACTGATGCACTAGGCCAGCAGCTCTTAAAGTCCAGCTGGGCCAGCACAGGTGAAACACATCCTGACTAACGAGGTGACTCTCTGGGCCAGGTGTAACACATTCTGACTAACGAGGTGACTCTCTGGGCCGGGTGTAACACATTCTGACTAACGAGGTGACTCTGGGCCGGGTGTAACACATCCTGACTAATGAGGTGACTCTGGGCCAGCACAGGTGAAACACATCCTGACTAACGAGGTGACTCTCTGGGTCAGGTGTAACACATCCTGCACATCCTGACTAACGAGGTTACTCTCTGGGCCAGGTGTAACACATCCTGACTAACGAGGTGACTCTCTGGGCCAGGTGTAACACATCCTGACTAACGAGGTGACTCTGGGCCGGGTGTAACACATCCTGACTAACGAGGTGACTCTGGGCCAGCACAGGTGAAACACATCCTGACTAACGAGGTGACTCTCTGGGCCAGGTGTAACACATTCTGACTAACGAGGTGACTCTGGGCCGGGTGTAACACATCCTGACTAACGAGGTGACTCTGGGCCGGGTGTAACACATCCTGACTAATGAGGTGACTCTCTGGGTCAGGTGTAACACATCCTGACTAACGAGGTGACTCTCTGGGCCGGGTGTAACACATCCTGACTAACGAGGTGACTCTCTGGGTCAGGTGTAACACATCCTGACTAACGAGGTGACTCTCTGGGCCGGGTGTAACACATCCTGACTAACGAGGTGACTCTCTGGGCCGGGTGTAACACATCCTGACTAACGAGGTGACTCTCTGGGCCGGGTGTAACACATCCTGACTAACGAGGTGACTCTGGGTCAGGTGAAACACATCCTGACTAACGAGGTGACTCTGGGCCGGGTGTAACACATTCTGACTAACGAGGTGACTCTCTGGGCCGGGTGTAACACATTCTGACTAACGAGGTGACTCTGGGCCGGGTGTAACACATCCTGACTAACGAGGTGACTCTGGGCCAGCACAGGTGAAACACATCCTGACTAACGAGGTGACTCTCTGGGCCGGGTGTAACACATTCTGACTAACGAGGTGACTCTCTGGGCCGGGTGTAACACATTCTGACTAACGAGGTGACTCTGGGCCGGGTGTAACACATCCTGACTAACGAGGTGACTCTGGGCCAGCACAGGTGAAACACATCCTGACTAACGAGGTGACTCTCTGGGTCAGGTGTAACACATCCTGACTAACGAGGTGACTCTCTGGGCCGGGTGTAACACATCCTGTCTAACGAGGTGACTCTGGGCCGGGTGTAACACATCCTGACTAACGAGGTGACTCTGGGCCGGGTGTAACACATCCTGTCTAACGAGGTGACTCTCTGGGCCGGGTGTAACACATCCTGACTAACGAGGTGACTCTGGGCCAGCACAGGTGTAACACATCCTGACTAACGAGGTGACTCTGGGCCGGGTGTAACACATCCTGACTAACGAGGTGACTCTGGGCCAGCACAGGTGTAACACATCCTGACTAACGAGGTGACTCTGGGCCAGCACAGGTGTAACACATCCTGACTAACGAGGTGACTCTGGGCCGGGTGTAACACATCCTGACTAACGAGGTGACTCTGGGCCAGCACAGGTGTAACACATCCTGACTAACGAGGTGACTCTGGGCCGGGTGTAACACATCCTGACTAACGAGGTGACTCTCTGGGCCGGGTGTAACACATCCTGACTAACGAGGTGACTCTCTGGGCCGGGTGTAACACATCCTGACTAACGAGGTGACTCTCTGGGCCGGGTGTAACACATCCTGACTAACGAGGTGACTCTGGGTCAGGTGAAACACATCCTGACTAACGAGGTGACTCTGGGCCGGGTGTAACACATTCTGACTAACGAGGTGACTCTCTGGGCCGGGTGTAACACATTCTGACTAACGAGGTGACTCTGGGCCGGGTGTAACACATCCTGACTAACGAGGTGACTCTGGGCCAGCACAGGTGAAACACATCCTGACTAACGAGGTGACTCTCTGGGCCAGGTGTAACACATTCTGACTAACGAGGTGACTCTCTGGGCCGGGTGTAACACATTCTGACTAACGAGGTGACTCTGGGCCGGGTGTAACACATCCTGACTAACGAGGTGACTCTGGGCCAGCACAGGTGAAACACATCCTGACTAACGAGGTGACTCTCTGGGTCAGGTGTAACACATCCTGACTAACGAGGTGACTCTCTGGGCCGGGTGTAACACATCCTGTCTAACGAGGTGACTCTGGGCCGGGTGTAACACATCCTGACTAACGAGGTGACTCTGGGCCGGGTGTAACACATCCTGTCTAACGAGGTGACTCTCTGGGCCGGGTGTAACACATCCTGACTAACGAGGTGACTCTGGGCCAGCACAGGTGTAACACATCCTGACTAACGAGGTGACTCTGGGCCGGGTGTAACACATCCTGACTAACGAGGTGACTCTGGGCCAGCACAGGTGTAACACATCCTGACTAACGAGGTGACTCTGGGCCAGCACAGGTGTAACACATCCTGACTAACGAGGTGACTCTGGGCCGGGTGTAACACATCCTGACTAACGAGGTGACTCTGGGCCAGCACAGGTGTAACACATCCTGACTAACGAGGTGACTCTGGGCCGGGTGTAACACATCCTGACTAACGAGGTGACTCTGGGCCGGGTGTAACACATCCTGTCTAACGAGGTGACTCTCTGGGCCGGGTGAAACACATCCTGACTAACGAGGTGACTCTGGGCCAGCACAGGTGTAACACATCCTGACTAACGAGGTGACTCTGGGCCGGGTGTAACACATCCTGTCTAACGAGGTGACTCTGGGCCGGGTGTAACACATCCTGACTAACGAGGTGACTCTGGGCCGGGTGTAACACATCCTGTCTAACGAGGTGACTCTCTGGGCCGGGTGTAACACATCCTGACTAACGAGGTGACTCTCTGGGCCGGGTGTAACACATCCTGTCTAACGAGGTGACTCTCTGGGCCGGGTGTAACACATCCTGACTAACGAGGTGACTCTGGGCCGGGTGTAACACATCCTGTCTAACGAGGTGACTCTGGGCCGGGTGTAACACATCCTGACTAACGAGGTGACTCTGGGTCAGGTGAAACACATCCTGACTAACGAGGTTACTCTCTGGGCCGGGTGTAACACATCCTGACTAACGAGGTGACTCTGGGCCGGGTGTAACACATCCTGACTAACGAGGTGACTCTCTGGGCCGGGTGTAACACATCCTGACTAACGAGGTGACTCTGGGCCGGGTGTAACACATCCTGACTAACGAGGTTACTCTCTGGGCCGGGTGTAACACATCCTGACTAACGAGGTGACTCTGGGCCGGGTGTAACACATCCTGACTAATGAGGTGACTCTGGGCCAGCACAGGTGAAACACATCCTGACTAACGAGGTGACTCTGGGTCAGGTGTAACACATCCTGACTAACGAGGTGACTCTCTGGGCCGGGTGTAACACATCCTGACTAACGAGGTGACTCTGGGCCGGGTGTAACACATCCTGACTAACGAGGTGACTCTCTGGGCCGGGTGAAACACATCCTGACTAACGAGGTGACTCTGGGCCAGGTGTAACACATCCTGACTAACGAGGTGACTCTGGGCCGGGTGTAACACATCCTGACTAACGAGGTTACTCTCTGGGCCGGGTGAAACACATCCTGACTAACGAGGTGACTCTGGGCCGGGTGTAACACATCCTGACTAACAAGGTGACTCTCTGGGCCGGGTGTAACACATCCTGACTAACGAGGTGACTCTGGGCCGGGTGTAACACATCCTGACTAACGAGGTGACTCTGGGCCAGGTGTAACATATTCTGACTAACGAGGTGACTCTGGGTCAGGTGTAACACATTCTGACTAACGAGGTGACTCTCTGGGCCGGGTGTAACACATCCTGACTAACGAGGTTACTCTCTGGGCCGGGTGTAACACATCCTGACTAACGAGGTGACTCTCTGGGCCGGGTGAAACACATCCTGACTAACGAGGTGACTCTGGATCAGGTGAAACACATCCTGACTAACGAGATGACTCCAGTACACAGACACACATGGGTTTGATACCTGTCACAACTCACAGACAGACAACCACTTGCCAGATCAACCCCTCGCCCTCTACCCCATGTTGACTAGTGTAGAGTTGATAAGATGAAAAGGAATGTAGTGCAGATATGATACATACAGTAAGTAATAGATTCACCTTGTCCTTGCTAGTGTTTTGGATCTTGACCTTCTGTGGGTATTTTGAATGACGTTGTTGACACGCTGTCCCTTCCTCTGAATCTCAGCTCTGACTGTCCCTTCCTCTGAATCTCAGCTCTGACTGTCCCTTCCTCTGAATCTCAGCTCTGACTGTCCTTTCCTCTGAATCTCAGCTCTGACTGTCCTTTCCTCTGAATCTCAGCTCTGACTGTCCCTTCCTCTGAATCTCAGCTCTGCCTGTCCCTTCCTCTGAATCTCAGCTCTGACTTAATCTGAATCTCCTCCACAGAAAGAAAAGCTCAAGGTTGGGAGTGGAAGAGTCGGCCTTCGTAACGTAGGAAACACGGTAAGTCCTTATGTTTGACGTGTGATGTGTGTGTGTCAGGGTGGGAGAATTTAGGAAAATCAGAAGGTTAAAGGGTAGGTAGCATAAACTTAACCACATGTAACATATTGATCTGGATTAGTATACGCATCAAAAGTTCCAATTCAAAGTTTCACCTCACATTTTAATTTTTTTTAGTTATTACATCAAATCCAATCAGAATGCCAGATGATGTAATATGAAGGACCTGGCAAGCCAGCCTTTTCCATTTACATTACATTTTAGTCATTTAGCAGACGCTCTTATCCAGAGCGACTTACAGGAGCAATTAGGGTTAAGTGCCTTGCTCAAGGGCACATTAACGTCATTTAGCAGACGCTCTTAGCCAGAGCGACTCACAAATTGGTGCGTTCACCCTATAGCCAGTGGGATAACCACTTTACAATTTGGGGGGGGGGTTAGAAGGATTACTTTATTCTATCCCAGGTATTCCTTAAAGAGGTGGGGTTTCAAATGTCTCCGGAAGGTGGTGAGTGACTCCGCTGTCCTGGCGTCGTGAGGGAGCTTGTTCCACCATTGGGGTGCCAGAGCAGCGAACAGTTTTGACTGGGCTGAGCGGGAGCTATGCTTCCGCAGAGGAAGGGGAGCCAGCAGGCCAGAGGTGGATGAACGCAATGCCCTCGTTTGGGTGTAGGGACTGATCAGAGCCTGAAGGTACAGAGGTGCCGTTCCCCTCACTGCTCCATAGGCAAGCACCATGGTCTTGTAGCGGATGCGAGCTTCAACTGGAAGCCAGTGGAGTGTGCGGAGGAGGGGGGTGACGTGAGAGAACTTGGGAAGGTTGAACACCAGACGGGCTGCGGCATTCTGGATGAGTTGTAGGGGTTTAATGGCACAGGCAGGGAGGCCAGCCAACAGCGAGTTGCAGTAGTCCAGACGGGAGATGACAAGTGCCTGGATTAGGACCTGTGCCGCTTCCTGTGTAAGGCAGGGTCGTACTCTCCGAATGTTGTAGAGCATGAACCTGCAGGAGCGGGTCACCGCCTTGATGTTGGCGGAGAACGACAGGGTGTTGTCCAGGGTCACGCCTAGGCTCTTCGCACTCTGGGAGGAGGACACAGCGGAGTTGTCAACCGTGATGGCGAGATCATGGAACGGGCAGTCCTTCCCCGGGAGGAAGAGCAGCTCCGTCTTGCCAGGGTTCAGCTTGAGGTGGTGATCCGTCATCCATACTGATATGTCTGCCAGACATGCAGAGATGCGATTCGCCACCTGGTTATCAGAAGGGGGAAAGGAGAAGATTAGTTGTGTATCGTCAGCGTAGCAATGATAGGAAAGGCCATGTGAGGATATGACAGAGCCAAGTGACTTGGTGTGACTTTTCCCTAATGTAAACTCCAACAGAAATAACTTCAAATGTATAAATATAATAAAATATAATAATAATATGCCATTTAGCAGACGCTTTTATCCAAAGCGACTTACAGTCATGCGTGCATACATTTTTTTTTTGTGTATGGGTGGTCCCGGGGATCGAACCCACTACCTTAGCGTTACAAGCGCCGTGCTCTACCAGCTGAGCTACAGAGGACCACCTCTTTAACTTCAAATTAAACAATCCTTTGCACTCATGACTACTGGTTTCAATTAGATTTTCAGCCAACTTACAAGCAAATACTTTATTAATTTATTGTTGCAAGGTTGCAAGCCAACTAGCCTGCTAACGTTAGCCCTACTAGCCTGCTAACGTTAGCCCTACTAGCCTGCTAACGTTAGCCCTACTAGCCTGCTAACGTTAGCCCTACTAGCCTGCTAACGTTAGCCCTACTAGCCTGCTAACGTTAGCCCTACTAGCCTGCTAACGTTAGCCCTACCAGCTTCCTAGCGTTACTTTAGCACTGACTGCATGAGTCAGCCAGTTGCTATCAACACCTAGCTTACAACTACATTAAAGAAAACCAATGTTTTGGAAATACATAATGCCATCTAACCAGTTATTAAATAATGTTAGATATATGCAGTTATTTTAGCCAGCAAGCTAGCCAGCTAGCTAATGTTAGCTATTTAGCCAACTGGCTATTAGCCTAGCCAGCCTAGCAAACCACCACGAACACAACTAACACAACACAACTAAAACATACTGTAACCACAGATCAAAAGCAAAGTAAACCTTTTAAAAGCGTGCAGGCTGAGTTTGCTACCAAAGCGAGGGGGGGGCAGGTGCTTCCCCTGACCGAGGGAGAGTCGGGGAAATATAATATAGATAGATTCAGGATGTCCGTCAACTAGCGTGCTAGCACTAAACCAAGGTGCAAAAAGTTACAAAACTCCCGTAGCTTCCCTCACAGAGAACATGCCGAAGAAGTTGACAAAACAAAAAGGAGAACAGACAAGGTACTAAACAATTGAATTTGAGCAAGCAGGTAGGATTTTCTCTTTCGTTTTGAGCCCATGGCAAGAAGGCATCTACACCTGCATTACTAGCTGTTTGGGGTTTTAGGCTGGGTTTCTGTACAGCACTTCGAGATATTAGCTGATGTAAGAAGGGCTATATAAAATAAAATTGATTGATTGATTGATTGAAGGCATCAGAGCCTGCCGTGCTAACGGGTTCCCACTAGATAACACAGCCACAAAGTCCGTGAAGAGCATGAGGAAGCTGCAGGTGCCCCATCTGTTCATTGTTTACATCACACTTCCTCGTGATTGGTGGATTTTTAGCTCCCCACCGCCAACACTTGCAGGTCTGGAATGTAATTACATGCTAGCATGGCTATCTTGAGCTAGCTACAGAGCTAGCGTACGAACTCGGTAGCACAGAGTAGATTCTCCATATGACATTTAGAAAACGTGCATTGTGGGTAGTTTAGACGATATCCGGAAATAAGTTAATAAATACTGTATGTAATAACCCCAAAACTTAACTGTGTTTGTAGTTTAGGTAACCAAATGGTGACTACGACTAAGTTACCAAGTCTTTGACCACACTGTGTTACTTTGGTGAGTAAAAACTAATGCTTCCTACCCTACACCCTCCTCTCTTACACTTGCTTTCATCTCTCTCTGTCTGTATGTCTGTCTCTCTCTCTCTCTGTCTCTGTCTGTCTGTCTGTCTATCTCTGTCTCTCTCTCTCTCTCTCTCTCTCTGTCTGTATGTCTGTCTGTCTCTCTCTCTCTGTCTCTGTCTGTCTCTCTCTCTCTGTCTCTGTCTCTCTGTCTCTCTGTCTCTCTCTCTCTCTGTCTGTATGTCTGTCTGTCTCTCTCTGTCTCTCTCTCTCTCTGTCTGTATGTCTGTCTGTCTCTCTCTCTGTCTCTGTCTGTCTGTCTGTCTCTGTCTCTCTCTGTCAGTGTTTTCTGAATGCGGTGGTGCAGTGTCTCTCTCACACCAGAGATCTGAGGGACTACTGTCTGGTCAAGGCCTACAGACAGGAGATGTGCACTAGAGAGGAACCACAACTTATGGAGGGTAAGAACGGGAGGATACTATCAACCTTTCCTTTCCTGCCTTCTGTCTTTCCCATTCCTTTCTTCCAGCGCTCTCTAACCTCTCCCACCCAGCGCTCTCTGAACTCTAACCTCTCCCACCCAGCGCTCTCTGACCTCTAACCTCTCCCACCCAGCGCTCTCTGAACTCTAACCTCTCCCACCCAGCGCTCTCTGAACTCTAACCTCTCCCACCCAGCGTTCTCTGACCTCTGACCTCTCCCACCCAGCGCTCTCTGACCTCTCCCACCCAGCGCTCTCTGACCTCTGACCTCTCCCACCCAGCGCTCTCTGACCTCTAACCTCTCCCACCCAGCGCTCTCTGACCTCTCCCACCCAGCGCTCTCTGAACTCTCCCACCCAGCGCTCTCTGACCTCTAACCTCTCCCACCCAGCGCTCTCTGACCTCTCCCAAACAGCGCTCTCTGACCTCTCCCAACCAGCGTTCTCTGACCTCTCCCACCCAGCGCTCTCTGACCTCTGACCTTTCCCACCCAGCGCTCTCTAACCTCTCCCACCCAGCGCTCTCTGACCTCTAACCTCTCCCACCCAGCGCTCTCTGAACTCTCCCACCCAGCGCTCTCTGACCTCTCCCAACCAGCATTCTCTGACCTCTCCCATCCAGCGCTCTCTGACCTCTCCCATCCAGCGCTCTCTGACCTCTCCCATCCAGCGCTCTCTGACCTCTCCCATCCAGCGTTCTCTGACCTCTAACCTCTCCCACCCAGCGCTCTCTGACCTCTAACCTCTCCCACCCAGCGCTCTCTAACCTCTCCCACCCAGCGCTCTCTGACCTCTAACCTCTCCTACCCAGCGCTCTCTAACCTCTCCTACCCAGCGCTCTCTAACCTCTCCTACCCAGCGCTCTCTGAACTCTCCCACCCAGCGCTCTCTAACCTCTCCCACCCAGCGCTCTCTGACCTCTCCTACCCAGCGTTTTCTGACCTCTAACCTCTCCCACCCAGCGTTCTCTGACCTCTAACCTCTCCAACCCAGCGCTCTCTAACCTCTCCCACCCAGCGCTCTCTGACCTCTCCCACCCAGCGTTTTCTGACCTCTAACCTCTCCAACCCAGCGTTCTCTTACCTCTAACCTTTCCCACCCAGCGCTCTCTGACTTCTAACCTCTCCCACCCAGCGCACTCTGACCTCTAACCTCTCCCGCCCAGCGTTCTCTGACCTCTATCCTCTCCCACCCAGCGCTCTCTGACCTCTAACCTCTCCCACCCAGCGCTCTCTAACCTCTCCCACCCAGCGCACTCTGACCTCTCCCACCCAGCGCTCTCTGACCTCTGACCTCTCCCACCCAGCGCTCTCTGACCTCTAACCTCTCCCACCCAGCGCTCTCTGACCTCTGACCTCTCCCACCCAGCGCTCTCTGACCTCTAACCTCTCCCACCCAGCGCTCTCTGACCTCTAACCTCTCCCACCCAGCGCTCTCTAACCTCTCCCACCCAGCGCACTCTGACCTCTCCCACCCAGCGCTCTCTGACCTCTAACCTCTCCCACCCAGCGCTCTCTAACCTCTCCCACCCAGCGCTCTCTGACCTCTCCCACCCAGCGCTCTCTGACCTCTCCCACCCAGCGCTCTCTGACCTCTCCCACCCAGTGCTCTCTGACCTCTAACCTCTCCCACCCAGCGTTCTCCCAGGTGCTGTTGGGTCTCTGGGATGTAAACAAAGAAAACCATAACACAGAAGTGAATCCTGGGAAGTTCTACAGCATCTTCAAAGACGCCGTGCCTTACTTTAGCGGATACAGGTAGGTGTGTGCAGGGCCGGCCCTGGGCATAAATGATTCAGTCTGGTCACAACTTACTGTTGAGCATTAGAATAGTAGAATAAACAAGGTGACATTTCGAAATGTGGTTGTTCATCAGCAGCTTTCCTCTTATATCAGTCACTGACAGTCAGTCAATTAGCCCATGTCAGCTAACATTTTATAGATTGGTAAATTACTCTAGCCAGCTATCTAAACTTGTAGTAATCATGGCCGAATTTCTGACTGTGCATGAAGGGCACGTACCCAGGGGGCCTGACCGTCAGGGGGCCTGACCTCTGACCTTCAGGGGGCCTGACCTTCAGGGGGATATCATATTGACATGGCTTAAGTCATGGAAACATTTGTAGAATTAAAAAACAATTCTCCACACCATGGCAAAATATGTAAAACTGGGACATTATCTCAAAAACAGAAATCTCTTTTAAGACCAAATCTCGTCTAGGGCCCCCAAAAGAATAGGGCCGGCCGTGTGTGTGTGCATGTGCGAAAGTATTGTAAGCAGTGAAAACATCTATACTTCCTTCCAGTCAACAGGATGCTCAAGAGTTTCTGAGGTTCTTATTGGACAGGCTTCACTGTGAGGTCAACCGCCGGCCGTACATCCGGCCCACCAGCCTGGAGCCTGAACCCAAATTCACCAAAGTCAGGTACGGAGACATGTCAAGGGTCAAAATGCACCAAAGACCACATAATGACCTATTGAGGCCAGATTCAACCTATAGTCTAAATGTAAAATTTCCACCCTCTTTCTAACTCTCTCTTTTTCTGTCTCCCTCCATTTTTCTTTCCCTACCTCTCTCTCTCAGGATTGACGAGCAGGCGTCTGCAATGTGGAAGAGTCACCTGGAGAGGGACAACAGTAAGATCGTAGGTGAGCGTGAAGACATTTGGAGTTGCTGATCACAGTATTGTCACCTTTATTCCTTAAGATGTGTTTATTGTTATCATAACCAATTCCTCTCTCTCTCTCCCTCTCCCTCTCCCTCTCTCTCTCTCTCTCTCCCTCTCCCTCTCCCTCTCCCTCTCCCTCTCCCTCTCCCTCTCCCTCTCCCTCTCCCTCTCCCTCTCCCTCTCCCTCTCTCTCTCTCTCTCTCTCTCTCTCTCTCTCTCTCCCTCTCGCTCTCTCAGATCTGTTCACAGGTCAGCTGCGTAGTTCTCTCCACTGCTCTGTGTGCTCTCACTACTCCACCTGCTTCGACGTCTTCTGTGACCTGTCTCTGCCCATCCCTAAGAGGAGTGCAGCAGGGGGCGGGTCTCTGAGGGAGTGTCTGGATCTGTTCACACAGGAAGAGAAGCTGGATGAAGATAACGCACCCGTAAGACAACACTCTACCGTTCAGTGTTTTCCATAAGTACTAAACAGCCGCTAACCGCCACCTCCTTTTTCCACTTCATCAACTAGGCTTCTTTTCATTTAAAAGTTCAAATTCGCTAGTCAGAACGTTATGCATCTTCTAGCGATCTATTGATAGGACAGGTGCCTGTCAGTCACAAAGCCAGCGATGACAGGGGAAACTGCTGGTTTGTCAGTCTGCTGTCTGTCCCGCCTCTCGGTACCTGTGTTATTTTTGTGCGCTGTGGTTGTCTGCGCTCAAATGTATTGGCACGGAGGAGGGAGAGAATGATGCTTCTTCATCGTCTCCTGTGAGTGAATTTCCATGTCCATGTAACATAACGTAATGTAACGTAACGTAATGTAATGTAACGTAATGTAACGTAATGTAACGTAATGTAACGTAACGTAATGTAACGTAATGTAACATAACGTAACGTAATGTAATGTAACATAACGTAATGTAACATAACGTAATGTAATGTAACGTAATGTAATGTAACGTAACGTAATGTAACGTAACGTAATGTAACGTAATGTAACGTAACGTAATGTAACGTAACGTAACGTAATGTAACGTAATGTAAGTGGTAACGATGAGTTGAAATCCACTTCATTCTTGTTTTGTGGCACATTCATTTATTTTCTTTCGTGTTTTTATAGGCCTTTAGTGAACCACGGAGTTGGCTATTTACTGTTCTTGACGACCGAACAGCTTGTCTTTTATTAAAAAGCTGTGGAACTGACTGAATGAAGTAAATCTCCTAAATTCCTTTACTATTCATAAACCTTACAACAAAGTTATATGGCCGTGGTATCTCATCGGGACAGTAAACCAAATATCTTGTTTGTATTTTCCTAGTATTCGAAGGCCATGTCGAGACTTGCCAGCGACCGCTAAAGTGACTTGTCAGTGTAGCCTAGTGATGGCTTGGGTTGTTTGGGAACAAAGCAATAGGGTCCAGCTGTTGACGTCATCTCTCAGACCAATCATCTCTCAGGGTCTCTATGCTGCCACCTGCTGATAGGTCATCTCTCAGACCAATCATCTCTCAGGGTCTCTATGCTGCCACCTGCTGATAGGTCATCTCTCAGACCAATCATCTCTCAGGGTCTCTATGCTGCCACCTGCTGATAGGTCATCTCTCAGACCAATCATCTCTCAGGGTCTCTATGCTGCCACCTGCTGATAGGTCATCTCTCAGACCAATCATCTCTCAGGGTCTCTATGCTGCCACCTGCTGATAGGTCATCTCTCAGACCAATCATCTCTCAGGGTCTCTATGCTGCCACCTGCTGATAGGTCATCTCTCAGACCAATCATCTCTCAGGGTCTCTATGCTGCCACCTGCTGATAGGTCATCTCTCAGACCAATCATCTCTCAGGGTCTCTATGCTGCCACCTGCTGATAGGTCATCTCTCAGACCAATCATCTCTCAGGGTCTCTATGCTGCCACCTGCTGATAGGTCATCTCTCAGACCAATCATCTCTCAGGGTCTCTATGCTGCCACCTGCTGATAGGTCATCTCTCAGACCAATCATCTCTCAGGGTCTCTATGCTGCCACCTGCTGATAGGTCATCTCTCAGACCAATCATCTCTCAGGGTCTCTATGCTGCCACCTGCTGATAGGTCATCTCTCAGACCAATCATCTCTCAGGGTCTCTATGCTGCCACCTGCTGATAGGTCATCTCTCAGACCAATCATCTCTCAGGGTCTCTATGCTGCCACCTGCTGATAGGTCATCTCTCAGACCAATCATCTCTCAGGGTCTCTATGCTGCCACCTGCTGATAGGTCATCTCTCAGTGCATCTCAGGAAAAGTGGGGGTGTCGAAAGGAACCTTATAAGGAGAAGTGGGCGTTTCGAAAGGAACCATATAAGGAGAGGTGGGCGTTTCGAAAGGAACCATATTAGGAGAAGTGGGGATTTCAAAAGGAGTCAACGCTAGAAGCGATGGAATTCCATAACTACTAGAACCGCCATGACTATTTCAACTATTTCAATAATAAATAATACATTCTAAAATGTATGCATTTTTTATAAGTTAAGGTAGCTAACGTTAGCTAGCATTTACTAAAAACGTAATGTTACGTACATGGCTACCGGTAGGGAATGTTACGTACATGGTTACTGGTAGGGAACGTTACAGACATGGCTACCGGTAGGGAACGTTACAGACATGGTTACTGGTAGGGAACGTTACAGACATGGCTACCGGTAGGGAACGTTACAGACATGGCTACCGGTAGGGAACGTTACAGACATGGATACCGGTAGGGAACGTTACAGACATGGCTACCGGTAGGGAACGTTACAGACATGGATACCGGTAGGGAACGTTACAGACATGGCTACCGGTAGGGAACGTTACAGACATGGATACCGGTAGGGAATGTTACGTACATGGTTACTGGTAGGGAACGTTACAGACATGGCTACCGGTAGGGAACGTTACAGACATGGTTACTGGTAGGGAACGTTACAGACATGGCTACCGGTAGGGAACGTTACAGACATGGATACCGGTAGGGAACGTTACAGACATGGATACCGGTAGGGAACGTTACAGACATGGCTACCGGTAGCGAACGTTACAGACATGGATACCGGTAGGGAACGTTACAGTCATGGATACCGGTAGGGAACGTTACAGACATGGCTACCGGTAGGGAACGTTACAGTCATGGATACCGGTAGGGAACGTTACAGACATGGATACCGGTAGGGAACGTTACAGTCATGGATACCGGTAGGGAACGTTACAGACATGGCTACCGGTAGGGAACGTTACAGACATGGCTACCGGTAGGGAACGTTACAGACATGGCTACCGGTAGGGAACGTTACAGTCATGGATACCGGTAGGGAACGTTACAGACATGGATACCGGTAGGGAACGTTACAGTCATGGATACCGGTAGGGAACGTTACAGACATGGATACCGGTAGGGAACGTTACAGTCATGGATACCGGTAGGGAACGTTACAGACATGGCTACCGGTAGGGAACGTTACAGACATGGCTACCGGTAGGGAACGTTACAGTCATGGCTACCGGTAGGGAACGTTACAGACATGGCTACCGGTAGGGAACGTTACAGACATGGCTACCGGTAGGGAACGTTACAGACATGGCTACCGGTAGGGAACGTTACAGTCATGGATACCGGTAGGGAACGTTACAGACATGGCTACCGGTAGGGAACGTTACAGTCATGGATACCGGTAGGGAACGTTACAGACATGGCTACCGGTAGGGAACGTTACATGACTAACATCCAATAACCTAAACGACGTCTTGAGTGGCACCTTTCGAAACACCCACTTCTCCTTATAAGGTTCCTTTCTAAACGTCCACTCCTTTTGACTCCCCCACTTTTCCTGAGAGATGCACTGAGAGATGACCTATCAGCAGCATTGAGACCCTGAGGGATGATTGGTCTGAGAGATGACCTATCAGCAGCATTGAGACCCTGAGAGATGATTGGTCTGAGAGATGACCTATCAGCAGCATTGAGACCCTGAGGGATGATTGGTCTGAGAGATGACCTATCAGCAGCATTGAGACCCTGAGAGATGATTGGTCTGAGAGATGACATCCAGCTGGACCCCTCTCGAACAAAGGCTCTTTTTGAACTGATATTTTAGGTAAACGGAACCGAATCACATCGGTGAGAGAGCCGTTCAATTGGCTCCCTAATTTGCATACTGGTAGGCTATGACTTTTTGACTTTTTTGGCAGATAAATTATGAAAACATTTGAAGATGTTGAATCGTCACTGCAGGAACAATAGCTATTGGAGAGAAAGCATCATTCTGGTCCAAAATATGATAAAAGAAAACAGATTCAAGGTTATAAATGCTAATGTCAGGATACGTATACGGTAGTATTAAAGATATTGATATAGGTCTACTGATTTGATTAAAGGGTCCACCATGGAGTAGTCAACTGCTGCTTTCTGTGTAACAGAGGCCATATCATACCTGTACATCTATTCCTGGGCGTCTGACTTTGTATAAAAGGGGGTGCACAAAATTGTTGCATTTTTTAAACCATTTTCCTGCAATTCTATATTGTCCATGTAAATATCACAGAACACAACCTCCTTTCTTTAGTTTTCACCACAATAAGCTAAATTTAAAGAGTAGACTAGATTTTGTTTTTGCCACAGATTAAATTGAAAGGGCAGACTAGACTAGTTTTTAAATAAAATAATAAATAAATTGGTCATTTAGCAGACGCTCTTATCCAGAGCGACTTACAGGAGCAATTAGGGTTAAGTGCCTTGCTCAAGGGCACATCGACAGATTTTTCACCTAGTCGGCTCGGGGATTAGAACCAGCGACCTTTCGGTTACTGGTACAACGCTCTTAACCACTAAGCTACCTGCCGCCCCTTTTTCTGACTAAATTACTAATCTACTGCCTTCCCTCAATGTCACACCCACAGTGATTGATTGACAGGTCTGCAACCCTACCAACTCTGTGACTCACAAACATCCTGCCCCCCCTCTCCTGATCCTTTGACAGGCCTAACTGTTAAAGGGATAGTTCATCCAAATTACAAAATGAAACATTGGTTTCCTTACCCTGAGTGGCCACAGCAGCAGAGCCAATATAATACATGATTTGACAAACAAACATTGTGGCAATTCATATCTTGCAGTAAAACTGTTAATGACTTGAATCTCAAGAGAAGACAGGTTTAATGTTAAAAAAAAGGTTTTCTTACATTGATAACAGACTTGATCATATAGTCCTAGACGATATCCAAAACAACCAACAACACACTGAATTCGGACATTTTCAGTCATTTTAATTGCAAAGTCATGTCTTTCTACTGAATACGTCAACTTATTTGACCAATCTGGGAGGTAAAGTCGTTAAAGTATTCAATAATTTCGCTGTGTATTTCAGATGGAATCAAGGCATTAGGATGTACCAGGGGGCATGCACCCCCGGACCACCCCTGGCTGGCTACATTTTCTATTTGGCTGGCTCCTCCATGTACTTACGGAAAACACTGTTCAAACCTTGAAAGTTCATTTCAAATACTTTATCTTTATGCCTGTTAGAGCCATGCCAGGCTTAATAAACCAATAGAAAGGTCCCAAAACGTCAAACCCCACCCATTGGGTTAGGGCCCATTGGCACTCCAGGCAGACTCAAACACTGAAAAGTATTTGAACCCGAGGTCTGATCCTTTTTCTCTGAGAGTAAAACCACTGAGAAAGTGAAGACTGTATGCATGGATGGAGATTGAAACACAAAAAGCCTGTGACATTTTCTCTTCCATTCAGTGTGTATTTAAAACGTGTGTTCCAGATGTGTGAGCGGTGCAACAGACGGACAGAGAGCACCAAGAGACTGACCATCCAGAGATTCCCACAGGTCATCGTCATGCGTATCCTTAGTAACACTAACTTATCTACCTGACCTGCAGTCATGGTGATGGTGATGTGGAAGACCTTAACAACAGTGTATTAGATCTGAATCGGTTTGCCATGTCGCGGTACATGGTGTGTAAGAGTACAGTGTGTGTTTCCTTCCCTCTGACCAACCTGGATATGGGGCCCTACGGACCGGTCGGCTGTGGTAATATATATATATATATATATATATCTCTCTCTCTCTCTCTCTCTCTCTCTCTCTCCTCTCTGTCTGTCTGTCTGTCTGTCTGTCTGTCTGTCTGTCTGTCTCTCTGTCTCTCTCTCTCTCTCTCTCTCTCTCTCTGTCTCTGTCTGTCTCTGTCTCTGTCTCTGTCTCTGTCTCTGTCTCTCTCTCTCTCTCTCTCCCTCTCTCTCTCTCTCTCTCTCTCTCTCACAAAACATTAGGAACACCTTCCTAATATTCTGTTGCACACCTTTTGCCCTCAGAAAAAGCATAAATTCGTCGGGCCATGGACTCTACAAGGTGTCGAAAGCGTTCCACAGGGATGCTGGCCCATGTTGACTCCAATGCTTCCCACAGTTGTACAAAGTTGGCTAGATGTCCTTTGGGTGACGGACCATTCTTGATACGCACGGGGAACTGAGCGTGAAAAACCCAGCAGCGTTGCAGTTCTTGACACACACAAACCGGTGCGCCTGGCACCTACTACCATACCCCTTTCAAAGGCACTTCAATCTTTTGTCTTATCGATTCACCCTCTGAATGGCACATATACACAATCCATGTCCCAATTGTCTCGAGGCTTAAAAATCCTTCTTTAACCTGTCTCCTCCCCTTCATCTACACTGATTGAAGTGGATTTAACAAGTGACATCAATATTCACCTGGTCACTGTCATGGAAAGAACACACTCGGTCCATCTTTCCCTTTACACTCCATCTTTCCCTTTACACTGCATCTCCATCTTTCCCTTTACACTCCATCTTTCCCTTTACACTGCATCTCCATCTTTCCCTTTACACTGCATCTCCATCTTTCCCTTTACACTCAATATTTCCCTTTACACTGCATCTCCATCTTTCTCTTTACACTGCATCTCCATCTTTCCCTTTACACTCCATATTTCCCTTTACACTGCATCTCCATCTTTCCCTTTACACTGCATCTCCATCTTTCCCTTTACACTGCAGCTTTCCCTTTACACTCCATCTTTCCCTTTACACTGCATCTATATCTTTCCCTTTACACTGCATCTCCATCTTTCCCTTTACAATGCATCTTTCCCTTTACACTCCATCTTTCCCTTTACACTGCATCTCCATCTTTCCCTTTACACTGCATCACCATCTTTCCCTTTACACTGCATCTTTCTCTTTACACTGCATATTTTTCTTCACACTGCGAATTTTTCTTTACACTGCATCTCCATCTTTCCCTTTACACTGCATATTTCCCTTTACACTGCATCTTTCCCTTTACACTGCATCTCCATCTTTCTCTTTACACTGCATCTCCATCTTTCCCTTTACACTGCATCTTTCCCTTTACAATCCATCTTTCCCTTTACACTGTGCTCCATCTTTCCCTTTACACTGCATCTCCATCTTTCCCTTTACACTGCATATTTCCCTTTACACTCCATCTTTCCATTCACACTGCATCTCCATCTTTCCCTTTACACTGCATCTCCATCTTTCCCTTTACACTGCATCTTTCTCTTTACACTGCATATTTTTCTTTACGCTGCATATTTTTCTTTACACTGCATCTCCATCTTTCCCTTTACACTGCATCTTTCCCTTTACACTGCATCTTTCCCTTTACACTGCATCTCCATCTTTCTCTTTACACTGCATCTTTCCCTTTACACTACATCTTTCCCTTTACACTGCATCTCCATCTTTCCCTTTACACTCCATCTTTCCCTTTACATTGCATCTCCATCTTTCCCTTTACACCGCATCTCCATCTTTCCCTTTACACTGCATCTTTCCCTTTACACTCCATCTTTCCCTTTACACTGCATCTCCATCTTTCCCTTTACACTGCATCTTTCTCTTTACACTGCATATTTTTCTTTACACTGCGTATTTTTCTTTACACTGCATCTCCATCTTTCCCTTTACACTGCATCTTTCCCTTTACACTGCATCTTTCCCTTTACACTGCATCTCCATCTTTCTCTTTACACTGCATCTCCATCTTTCCCTTTACACTACATATTTCCCTTTACACTGCATCTCCATCTTCCCCTTTACACTCCATCTTTCCCTTTACACTGCATCTCCATCTTTCCCTTTACACTGCATCTCCATCTTTCCCTTTACACTGCATCTTTCCCTTTACACTCCATCTTTCCCTTTACACTGCATCTCCATCTTTCGCTTTACACTGCATCTCCATCTTTCCCTTTACACTACATCTTTCCCTTTACACTGCATCTCCATCTTTCCCTTTACACTGCATCCCCATCTTTCCCTTTACACTGCATCTCCATCTTTCCCTTTACACTGCATCTCCATCTTTCGCTTTACACTGCATCTTTCCCTTTACACTGCATCTCCATCTTTCGCTTTACACTGCATCTTTCCCTTTACACTGCATCTCCATCTTTCCCTTTACACTGCATCCCCATCTTTCCCTTTACACTGCATCTTTCCCTTTACACTCCATCTTTCCCTTTACACTGCATCTCCATCTTTCCCTTTACACTGCATCTCCATCTTTCCCTTTACACTACATCTTTCCCTTTACACTGCATCTCCATCTTTCCCTTTACACTGCATCCCCATCTTTCCCTTTACACTGCATCTCCATCTTTCCCTTTACACTGCATCCCCATCTTTCCCTTTACACTGCATCTTTCCCTTTACACTCCATCTTTCCCTTTACACTGCATCTCCATCTTTCCCTTTACACTGCATCTCCATCTTTCCCTTTACACTACATCTTTCTCTTTACACTGCATCTCCATCTTTCCCTTTACACTCCATATTTCCCTTTACACTGCATCTCCATCTTTCCCTTTACACTGCATCTCCATCTTTCCCTTTACACTGCAGCTTTCCCTTTACACTCCATCTTTCCCTTTACACTGCATCTATATCTTTCCCTTTACACTGCATCTCCATCTTTCCCTTTACACTGCATCTTTCCCTTTACACTCCATCTTTCCCTTTACACTGCATCTCCATCTTTCCCTTTACACTGCATCTCCATCTTTCCCTTTACACTGCATATTTCCCTTTACACTGCATCTTTCCCTTTACACTGCATCTCCATCTTTCTCTTTACACTGCATCTCCATCTTTCCCTTTACACTGCATCTTTCCTTTTACAATCCATCTTTCCCTTTACACTGTGCTCCATCTTTCCCTTTACACTGCATCTCCATCTTTCCCTTTACACTCCATCTTTCCATTTACACTGCATCTCCATCTTTCCATTTACACTGCATCTCCATCTTTCCCTTTACACTGCATCTCCATCTTTCCCTTTACACTGCATCTTTTTCTTTACGCTGCATATTTTTCTTTACACTGCATCTCCATCTTTCCCTTTACACTGCATCTTTCCCTTTACACTGCATCTTTCCCTTTACACTGCATCTCCATCTTTCTCTTTACACTGCATATTTCCCTTTACACTACATCTTTCCCTTTACACTGCATCTCCATCTTTCCCTTTACACTCCATCTTTCCCTTTACACTGCATCTCCATCTTTCCCTTTACACCGCATCTCCATCTTTCCCTTTACACTGCATCTTTCCCTTTACACTCCATCTTTCCCTTTACACTGCATCTCCATCTTTCCCTTTACACTGCATCTTTCTCTTTACACTGCATATTTTTCTTTACACTGCGTATTTTTCTTTACACTGCATCTCCATCTTTCCCTTTACACTGCATCTTTCCCTTTACACTGCATCTTTCCCTTTACACTGCATCTCCATCTTTCTCTTTACACTGCATCTCCATCTTTCCCTTTACACTACATATTTCCCTTTACACTGCATCTCCATCTTTCCCTTTACACTCCATCTTTCCCTTTACACTGCATCTCCATCTTTCTCTTTACACTGCATCTCCATCTTTCCCTTTACACTGCATCTTTCCCTTTACACTCCATCTTTCCCTTTACACTGCATCTCCATCTTTCTCTTTACACTGCATCTCCATCTTTCCCTTTACACTACATCTTTCCCTTTACACTGCATCTCCATCTTTCCCTTTACACTGCATCCCCATCTTTCCCTTTACACTGCATCTCCATCTTTCCCTTTACACTGCATCTCCATCTTTCACTTTACACTGCATCTTTCCCTTTACACTGCATCTCCATCTTTCGCTTTACACTGCATCTTTCCCTTTACACTGCATCTCCATCTTTCCCTTTACACTGCATCCCCATCTTTCCCTTTACACTGCATCTTTCCCTATACACTCCATCTTTCCCTTTACACTGCATCTCCATCTTTCCCTTTACACTGCATCTCCATCTTTCCCTTTACATTTTAGTCATTTAGCAGACGCTCTTATCCAGAGCGACTTACAGTTTTAGTGAGTGCATAAATTTTTCATACTGGCCCAAAACCCTGGCGTTGCAAGCGCCATGCTCTACCAACTGAGCCACAGGAGGCCCTTTACACAGCATCTTTCCCTTTACACAGCATCTTCCCCTTTACACTGCATCTCCATCTTTCTATCACGCCTCCTCCCCTTCTCTCTCTCTCCATCTTTATATTACCCATAACCTCTGTCTTTCTCCCTTTTCTTAGATCACTAGCATTCTCTCCTTAGCCTTCTCCTTGTATTTGTGTGCATTCATGTATCCATAAGCAAGACTCCCCTCCCATCTTTCCGTCCCTGACCCCAGGTCCGGTGCTGTATGACCTGTATGCAGTGTGTAACCACAGTGGGACAGTCAACATGGGCCACTACACAGCCTGTTGCCTGGAGAATGACGGATTGGGATGGTGTTGCTACAACGACTCCTGGTCAGTGACACACAGACGCACACACACACCCATTTATACACACACACACACCCATTTATACACATTGTAGCAAATGGCTTAGAATGCATACCCAATACATTGCTGGTTTCTTGTTAATCTCTCTCTCTCTCTCGTTCGTCCAGTGTGACTCCTATATCAGAGAACCAACTGCAGTCTGCTCAGGCCTACGTCCTCTTCTACCGACGCAGGAAGTGAACCCCCCCAGACAGCCAATCGCTACAGCTGTAACTGCAAAAACAAGAGCCTTCAGCAGCCAATCAGGAAAAACTGTTACTACAAGAAGAGCTTTCAGCAGCCAATCACTACAGCTGTTACTACAAATGGAATATTACAAACAGCTGTGATGTAGCGGTATTGTAACCAAGCAACCAGCATCTCAACCAACTGGTGTTAGACTAGTTGAGGTATGAGTCTGGGACTGAGAGAGGAGGGAGGGATTGAAAGACAGAAGGATAGACTAGAGGGCAATGGAATGGGTGAGAGCAGGGAGGGGATGACCAGTGTGGGAGTGCTGCTAGCTAGCTCAGCCAGGAACACGTGTGTAGACTTCAGTTCAGACAGACAGAGATGCTGTTATCACTGGACACACACAACCACGACGAAAACATAACAACATGTTATCAGCCAATGTTAACTTGTGCTATACACTAGCTTGATAATAACCAACAATAAGACAGAACGCTTTAAAGAAAAGCCTGCAGAATATACTGTGTTAAAAATGGTCTAGACTACATATGTACTGGTATGTAGAAAGTAGCTTTTTCATTTTATGCTGTTATAAAGTGATACATTTTTATAAAACACAAACTTGGACTGTGCATCAAAAGGGGGAGGAGATGAGCGAAGGGGTGTTTGAGCAACTTATGAAATTAGTCATATTTTTCTAAATTAACAATTATATTTAAATTATATTTTATTTAATCACTTGTTGTTTTAACTTAATTCATTTGATTAATGTGGAGTTTTGTTTTGATATTTATTGTCAAGTGCAAACCTAAATAAAACTGGTGGGTTGGTATGACATTTTGTTCACTAAGTATTTCTTTCCAAGTGAATTGAAGAGATTTGCAGACACGTCTAAGATAGATCTGTAGGCCTAGTCCGTTCTAGTTCTCAGTTCTATGCTGCCGGGGCGTGGCAGGCCCAAGTGGGCGGGGACTTCAGCTTGGACCGGAAGAGAAGAGGCGAACACAGAAACGGCTAACAAACGGTAGCATAACTTTACATCTATTCCCTTTTTAACTGGCTTTATCAAATAGCAGTAAGGTAACAGTACATTGATAACTGTGCGTTCGTAAATTCACTCTGTCCATCTACTCCGATTTCAGAGCACTCTCGTCTTGAGTGTGCCAGAGAGCAGAATAACTGAGGAATTTATGAACGCTCAACACCCGTTGAATATGACCGGTCTCGGTAAACGTCGGCAAAAAAAAAGCGTCATTAAATTGTTGCCAGCAGCACAGTTACAGACACCAAAGCTCTTGATAACATGAAAACAGCCTAACCAGCTCTGCTAGGGCGAGTAAAATGGTCAGAGTGAGGTTGTTCTCTCATTATGTGTCTGGGAAGTAGCTAGCAAGCTAGCCAACGTTAGCCGGTTAGCTTGACTTGCCGGAGGTCGGATCAACTCCTCGGATTTACGAACCGAAAATCTTGACAACTCTCTGAATCTACGACAGTCATAGTAAATGAGTAAATGGTAAAGTCGTAGTAAATGAGCTAGCCACTTCGTATTCGCTGTCTCTTTACCCCACTAGCTAATTAGCTAGCTAGCTAATGTCAGCTAATAACATTAGCTGGCCAATCTTAGCTAGCAAACTACAGTAGCTAAAACATTTATCCTGATAGCTGCAGGACAAACATTTTAACGATTTCACTCATATCTAAATCATAGTACGTTTTTGGGCTCATTCAGTAGTTTTTACCTGATACCATTATTTTTCAACAGGATTATACTTTAAGTACTGTTTACAGTGCCTTCGGAAGGTATTCAGACCCCTTGACTTTTTCCACATTTTGTTAGGTTACAGCCTTATTCTAAAATTGATTAAATTGTTTTTTTCCCTCAACAATCTACACACAATACCCCATAATGACAAAGCAAAAACAGGTTTAAAAATGCTTAATTTATTAAAAATACAAAACTGAAATTTACATAACTATTCAGACCCTTTACTCAGTACTTTGTTGAAGCACCTTTGGCAGTGATTACAGCCTCAAGTCTTCTTGGGTATGACGCTACAAGCTTGGCACACCTGTATTTGGGGAGTTTCTCCCATTCTTCTCTGCAGATCCTCTCAAGCTCTGTCAGGTTGGATGGGGAGCGTCGCTGCACAGCTATTTTCAGGTCTCTCCAGAGATGTTCGATCGGGTTCAAGTCCGGGCTCTGGCTGGGCCACTCAAGGACATTCAGAGACTTGTCCCGAAGCCACTCCTGGGTTGTCTTGGCTGTGTGCTTACGGTTGTTGTCCTGTTGGAAGGTGAACCTTCGCAACAGTCTGAGGTCCTGAGCACTCTGCAGCAGATTTTCATCAAGGATATCTCTGTACTTTGCGCCATTCATCTTTCCCTCGATCCTGTCTCCCAGTCCCTGCCTGCTGCCACCACCACCATGCTTCACCGTAGGGATGGTGCCAGGTGTCCTTCAGACGTGACGCTTGGCATTCAGGTCAAAGATTTCAATTTTGGTTTCATCAGACCAAAGAATCTTGTTTCTCATGGTCTGAGTCTTCAGGTGCCTTTTGGCAAACTCCAAGCGGGCTGTCATGTACCTTTTACTGATGAGTGGCTTCCGTCTGACCACTCTACCATAAAGGCCTGATTGGTGGAGTGCTGCAGAGATGGTTGTCCTTCTGGAAGGTTCTCCCATCTCCACAAAGGAACTCTGGAGCTCTGTCAGAGTGACCATCAGGTTCTTGGTCACCTCCCTGACCAAGGCACTTATCCCCCGATTGCTCAGTTTGGCCGGGCGGCCAACTCTAGGAAGAGTCTTGGTGGTTCCAAACTTCTTCCATTTAGGAATGATGGAGGCCACTGTGTTCTTGGGGACCTTCAATGCTGCAGACATTTTTTGGTACCCTTCCCCAGATCTGTGCCTCGACACAATCCTGTCTCGGAGCTCTACTGACAATTCCTTCGACCTCATGGCTTGGTTTTTGCTCTGACTGTCAACTGGACTGTCAACTGTGGAACCTTATATAGACCGTTGTGTGCCTTTCCAAATCATGTCCAATCAATTGAATTTACCACAGGTGGACTCCAATCAAGTTGTAGAAACATCTCAAGGATAATCAATGGAAACAGGATGCACCTGAGCTCAATTTCGAGTCTCATAGCAAAGGGTCTGAATACTTATGTAAATAAGGTATTTCAGTTTTTTATATTGAATACATTTGCAAAAATGTATAAAAACCTGTTTTCGCTTTGTCATTATGGGGTATTGTGTGTAGATTGATGAGGATTTTTATTGATTTAATCAATTTTAGAATAAGGCTGTAACATAACAAAATGTGGAAAAAGTCAAGGGGTCTGAATACTTTCCGAAGGCACTGTATATTACAAAAACATACATTGAAAATGATACTATTGCTGCTTCCAGTTGTCATGGCTTTTTGATTTATGGCCGAGTATTCTGAAATGTCGTGATATTTTGAAGACCAATATATAAATTACTCCATGCACACGTGTCACACTTGTGTTCAGATTACTTTTATTTTGCTAAATTATACCTTTTATAAACTGCACATGTGCTAATATTTACCAAGTGGTCACTCAAGACTGGAATTGATTAGCTTGTTCCGCTGTAATCAAAAGCGTGCGCAAATGAAACACTCGCATCGATATTGTATTGAAATGAATGGAACTGGGACAATAACCCTCGGCGACATGCACCGTTTACAATAACCCTCGGCGACATGCACCGTTTACAATAACCCTCGGCGACATGCACCGTTTACAATAACCCTCGGCGACATGCACCGTTTACAATAACCCTCGGCGACATGCACCGTTTACAATAACCCTCGGCGACATGCACCGTTTATCTTCTAACAGACAAACCGCCATGACCTTGGCTATACTACATACAGAGTATCTGTCGATAGATGACAACCTGTCGTAGCCATTCATCAACGTATATTATCAATTTAATGATTTCGGTAGATGGCCAATACAGAAAAGGAAACGACAGTTTTGACTGGATATTTTTAACGAATCACCACCTATTCATCGGGACGGTTTGTAAATAGCGACAGGGGTTGGCTTTCATTTCAATGATGGCTCAACCCGCAAATCCAACAATTCATGTGAGGCCAGAGATGTATATGGGACGAGCGGCCAAATTATTTCAACAAAAATAAATGTGTATTAGTCACATGCACCGAATACAAGTTTACTGTAAAGTGCTTGTTTACGAGCCCTTCCCAACACAGTGGTCTGAACGGACTGGCGCATAGGACGGAACACCGCTACTAAACCAAAGATATTGATCTATTTTAAGCAATTGATTTTGCAAGATCGCGATGACTATAAAGTTTAATACTAGCATAACCAATCTGAGGTAAAAAGGTTGTGTATTTCCTGTAATCCTTGTCTGGTGAAAACGTTAGTCTGTAATGTAGCAACATCCAAGTCGCCCTCGCAAAAGAGGTTTTTAACCCAAATTGGTCTTACCTGGTTAAATAAAGGTTAAATAAATAAATTCAAGATTATCTGTGATAGTGAAATTAGCGTAATATAAAATAATTTATGTCAAACTAATTCAATATTTCGATTTAGGATCATGATAGTAAATTAAGCACAAGCTCATTTTTACAACAATTACATATATTTCTCACTACTTTAAGCATGGAGAGAGTTTAAAAAAATGAGTTAGTTAACAAGACTAGAGCTTCCAAAGTGACTGTGCAGCAGCTTGAACCTTTGAGCTCCCTACTTCCCTGGTCATATTAAAGAGAACAGTGTATTTGATTCATATATGAACAAAACTCTCTGCTCAATATGAAGACATGTTGATCTGTAGCCCTACAAAGGACTCTGCGCATGGGCGCCATACCATTAAGGGCTAATTGATCAGGTGAATCACGTGTGATAGTGCAGGGCTAGAAAGAAAACAATTACCTCAGGCCCAGTGCTAAGAAAACCTGGTACCTGGTCTCCGTAGCAACCTACCAGCCTGACAGTTAGGTTGCCCCCATGCAGACTAAACTGAAGCAGATAGATCATGCAGTGGTAATAATATGTGGAAATCCCCCCCCCCCCATGTAGATGGCAGCGATCAGGAAGAAGCTGGTGATAGTGGGAGACGGAGCGTGTGGGAAGACCTGCCTGCTGATCGTCTTCAGTAAAGACCAGTTCCCAGAGGTCTACGTTCCCACCGTGTTCGAGAACTATGTGGCCGACATCGAGGTGGATGGAAAACAGGTGAGCTTCAGCCAGGGGCCGAGTTCCAAACCAAACTGAGCTTCAGCCAGGGGCCGAGTTCCAAACCAAACTGACAATGTCCTCATCCTCCTTGGGGCCCAATTCCATACCAGCCCCTAGTTGTTTCATCTTTTAAACAACATGCCCAGATACAAGATGGAATGTTGACCAAATGGATGACATTTATCCAATGCTCGCTCTCTCTCTTCTCTCTTCTCTCTTCTCTCTTCTCTCTCTCTCTCTCTCTCTCTCTCTCTCTCTCTCTCTCTCTCTCTCTCTCTCTCTCTCTCTCTCTCTCTCTCTCTCTCTCTCTCTCTCTCTCTCTCTCTCTCTCTCTCTCCCCCTCTCCCCCTCTCCCCCTCTCCCTCCCTCTCCCAGGTGGAGTTAGCGTTATGGGACACAGCAGGACAGGAGGACTATGACAGACTGAGGCCTCTCTCCTACCCCGACACCGACGTTATACTCATGTGCTTCTCTGTTGACAGCCCCGACAGCTTAGGTAATACATACGCTAATGCTGCGTTTACACAGGCAGACCAATTCTAATCTTTTTTTTCTCCACTGATTGGTCTTTTCACCAATCACATCAGATCTTTTAACATCGGATATTTTTCAGAGCTGATCCGATTGGTCAAAAGACCAATTGGTGAAAAAAAAGATCAGAATTGTGCTGCCTGTGTAAACGCAGTCTAACACACACATGTATACACGTACATAACATACACACACATACAGTGCCTTGCAAAAGTATTCATCCCCCTTGGCGTTTTTCCTATTTTGTTGCATTACAACCTGTAATTTAAATGGATTTTTATTTGGATTTCATGTAATGGACATACACAAAATAGTCCAAATTGGTGAAGTGAAATGAAAAAAATAACTTGTTTAAAAAAATTATAAAAAATAAATAATGGAAAAGTGGAGCGTGCATATGCTATGAAGCCCCTAAATAATATCTGGTGCAACCAGTTACCTTCAGAAGTCACATCATTAGTTAAATAAAGTCCACCTGTGTGCAATCTAAGTGTCACATGACAAAGAGACCAAAGGTAAGGAGCTGCAAAGCTCCACAGTGGAGATTGGAGTATCTGTCCATAGGACCACTTTAAGCCGTATACTCCACAGAGCTGGGCTTTACGGAAGAGTGGCCAGAAAAAAGCCATTGCTTAAAGAAGAAAATAAGCAAACACGTTTGGTGTTCGCCAAAAGGCATGTGGGAGACTCGCCAAACATATGGAAGAAGGTACTCTGGTCACATAACACTCAAATTGAGCTTTTTGGCCATCAAGGAAAACGCTATGTCTGGCACAAACCCAACACCTCTCATCACCCCGAGAACACCATCCCCACAGTGAAGCATGGTGGTGGCAGCATCATGCTGTGGGGATGTTTTTCATCGGCAGGGACTGGGAAACTGGTCAGAATTGAAGGAATGATGAATGGCGCTAAATACAGGGAATTTCTTGAGGCGAACCTGTTTCAGTCTTCCAGAGATTTGAGACTGGGATGGAGGTTCACCTTCCAGCAGGACAATGACCCTAAGCATACTGCTGAAGCAACACTTGAGTGGTTTAAGGGGAAACATTTAAATGTCTTGGAATGGCCTAGTCAAAGCCCAGACCTCAATCCAATTGAGAATCTGTGGTATGACTTAAAGATTGCTGTACACCAGCGGAACCCATCCAACTGGAAGGAGCTGGAGCAGTTTTGCCTTGAAGAATGGGCAAAAATCCCAGTGGCTAGATGTGCCAAGCTTATAGAAACATACCCAAGAGACTTGCAGCTGTAATTGCTGCAAAAGGTGGCTCTACAAAGTATTGACTTTGGGGGGGGGGGGGGGGGGGGGGGGGGGGGGGTGAATAGTTATGCACGCTCAAGTTTTCTGTTTTTTTTTTGGTCTTATTTCTTGTTTGTTTCACAAGAAAAACATATTTTGCATCTTCAAAGTGGTAGGCATGTTGTGTAAATCAAATGATACAAACTCCAAAAAAGGTTGTAAGGCAACAAAATAGGAAAAATGCCAAGGGGGTGAATACTTTCGCAAGCCACTGTATGTAATGATGTACAGTACCAGTGAAAAGTTTTAGAATACTAATTCCAGGGTTTTTCTTTATTTTTACTATTTTCTACATTGTAGAGTAATAGTGAAGACATCAACACTATGAAATAACACGTATGTCTTTCATGTAGTAACCAAAAAAGAATTAAACAAATCAAAATATATTTTATATTTGAGATTCTTCAAAGTAGCCACCCTTTGCCTTGATGACAGCTTTGCACACTCTTGGCATTCTCTCAACCAGCTTCATGAGGTAGTCACCTGGAATGCATTTCAAGTAAAAGGTGTGCCTTCTTAAAAGTTATTTTGTGGAATTTATTTCCTTCTTAATGCGTTTGAGCCAATCAGTTGTGTTGTGACAAGCTAAGGTGGTGTACAGAAGATAGCCCTATTTGGTAAAAGACCAAGTCCATATTATGGCAAGAACAGCTCAAATAAGCAAAAAGAAACGACAGTCCATCATTACTTTAAGAAATGAAGGTCAGTCAATCCAGAAAATTTCAAGAACTTTGAAAGTGTCTTCAAGTGAAGTCGCACAAACCATCAAACGCTATGATGAAACTGGCTCTCATGAGGAACGCCACAGGAATGGAAGACCCAGAGTTACCTCTGCTGCAGAGGATAAGTTCATTAGAGTTAACTGCACCAATAAGAAGAAGAGACTTGCTGGGGCCAAGAAACACGAGCAATGGACATTAGACCGGTGGAAATCTGTCCTTTTGGTCTGATGAGTCCAAATTTGAGATTTTTGGTTCCAACCGCCATGTCTTTGTGAGACACAGAGTATGTGAACGGATGATCTCTGCATGTGTGGTTCCCACCGTGAAGAATGGAGGAGGAGGTGTGATGGTGCTTTTCTGGTGACACTGTCTGTGGTTTATTTAGAATTCAAGGCACACTTAACCAGCATGGCTACCACAGCATTCTGCAGTGATACGCCATCCCATCTGGTTTGGGCTTAGTGGGACTGTCATTTGTTTTTCAACAGGACAATGACCCAACACACCTCTAGGCTGTGTAAGGGCTATTTTACCAAGAAGGAAATCGCTCTGGGTAAGTCGCTCTGGATAAGAGCGTCTGCTAAATGACGAAAATGTAAATGTAAAAAAATAATGGAATGCGTCATCAGATGACCTGGCCTCCCAATTGATATGGTTTGGGATGAGTCGGATGGGAGTGTGAAGGAAAAGCAGCCAACAAGTGCTCAGCATATGTGGGAACTCCTTCAAGACTGTTGGAAAAGCATTCCAGGTGAAGCTGGTTGAGAGAATGCCAAGAGTGTGCAAAGCTGTCATCAAGGCAAAGGGTGGATATTTGAAGAATCTCAAATCTCAAATATATTTTTATTTGTTTAACACTTTTTTGGTTACTACATGATTCCATATGTGTTATTTCATAGTTTTTATGTCTTCACTATTATTCTACAATGTAGAAAATAGTAAAAATTAAGAAAAACCCTTGAATGAGTAGGTGTGTCCAAACTTTTGACTTGAATGAGTAGGTGTTCTAAAACCTTGACTGGTAGTGTACTTATAGCTTGATTCCAACTCTCCTGATGAAGACAAAAGTCAGCGGAGTTGGCTACACACACACACACACACACACACACACACACACACACACACACACACACACACACACTAACATGTCTCTCTCTCTCCCTCCAGAAAACATTCCAGAGAAGTGGACTCCGGAGGTGAAACACTTCTGTCCTAATGTTCCCATCATCCTCGTGGGCAACAAGAAGGACCTGAGAAATGACGAACACACACGCAGGGAGCTGGCCAAGATGAAGCAGGTACACACATCCTTCTCCCTGTAGCAGAGACATGGCTAACTGTGTTTTAACTCTTCACTGTCTCTAAAAGTATATTTTTCAGCTAACCTCTCTCCCCCCACCCCTTTCTCTCTTTCTCTCCACCCCTTTCTCTCTTTCTCTCCACCCCTTTCTCTCTTTCTCTCTCCCTCCCCACCACTTTCTCTCTCTCTCTCTCTCTCCACCCCTTTCTCTCTCTCCCCACCCCTCTCTCTCCCCCTCTCTCTCTCGCTCCCCCCACCCCTTTCTCTCTCCCCAGGAGCCAGTGAATTCGGAGGAGGGCAGAGACATGGCTAACAGGATCAGTGCGTATGGCTACCAGGAGTGTTCAGCCAAGTCCAAGGACGGAGTCAGGGAGGTGTTTGAAATGGCCACCAGGGCGGCGCTACAGGCTAAGAAACGTGGCAAGAAGAACGCCTGCACACTCTTATAGGCCCTGGGGAGAAGTTGTGGACCAGATTTACCCTCCCCAAATCCATTGGTAACCATTAGGGAGGGGTAGGCTTAAAACTGGTCTCAAATCTGTGTCTGTGGGCAACTTCATATAGAAACCCTTTTATATGGGCTGTGTCCCAAATGGCACCATATCCCCTAGATAGGGCCCCTAGGGCCCTGGTTAAAAGTAGTGCACTATATAGGGAATAGGGTGCCATTTGGGACTGGAGATTGTGGAGGTGAGGGGTTAAGACCAGAAAGGGTTAAATGCTTAATGTTTCAATACGCTAGATCTGAAAGAAATGGAATAGGTATCAACAGTTAATCGAATAAAATCCCAATCAAAGTTAATTTGTCATATCCACTGGATACAGCGGGGTGTAAACGGTACAGTGAAACGCTTGCTTCTCTCAACAGTGCAGTAATCAACAAGACATTTCCATTTGATGTTTTAGTCATTTAGCAAACAGTCATGCAGAGAGACTAGCAGTAGTGGTTGCTCCCGAGTGGCGCAGTGGTCTAAGGCTGTGCCACTAGAGATCCTGGTTCGAATCCAGGCTCTGTCGTAGCCGGCCGCGACCATGGGGCGGCGCACAATTGGCCCAGCGTCGTCCAGGGTAGGGGAGGGAATGGCCGGCAGGGGATGTAGCTCAGTTGGTAGAGCATGGCGTTTGCAACGCCAAGGTTGTGGGTTCGATTCCCACGGGGGGCCAGTATAAAAAAAGAACAAATACAAAATATAATGTATGCACTCACTAACTGTAAGTCGCTCTGGATAAGAGCGTCTGCTAAATGACTAAAATGTAAAATGTAGTGCATTGATCTGAAGATAGCCAGGTGAGACAACGTTAGGTAAATTAGAAAGAGGAGCTCCGCCTGGGTCGTGTTCATTCGGAACCAAACAGATTGAAAAAGGGAGGGATCTACCTGGACTTGTCTAATAAGAAACGCTTGTTTTTATTTTCTGTTGCAAAAATGTTCTGCTACAATATTCACTAATGAATACAACTCTTGACGGGCTAGGTGGAAATGTTAACATATTGCTGTTCCACCTATCCAATCCTGTCAGAACTACACTAGTGCCTAGGGGTTCATTTGGGGAAGATACTGTGGACAGGGCGGGTTTGATATGAAACTGGAGGAATGGGGAATGTATAGGAGATGGGGGTGCGTCCCAACAGTCTGTGGACAGGGCGGTGCCATGAGGCCTAGAGGAGGAGGAAGGGAGAATGTATAGGAGATGGGGGTGCGTCCCAACAGTCTGTGGACAGGGCGGTGCTATGAGGCCTAGAGGAGGAGGAGGAAGGAGGAATGTATAGGAGATGGGGGTGCGTCCCAACAGTCTGTGGACAGGGCGGTGCCATGAGGCCTAGAGGAGGAGGAATGGGGAATGTATAGGAGATGGGGGTGCGTCCCAACAGTCTGTGGACAGGGCGGTGCCATGAGGCCTAGAGGAGGAGGAATGGGGAATGTATAGGAGATGGGGGTGCGTCCCAACAGTCTGTGGACAGGGCGGTGCCATGAGGCCTAGAGGAGGAGGAATGGGGAATGTATAGGAGATGGGGGTGCGTCCCAACAGTCTGTGGACAGGGCGGTTGCCATGAGGCCTAGAGGAGGAGGAATGGGGAATGTATAGGAGATGGGGGTGCGTCCCAACAGTCTGTGTACAGGGCGGTGCCATGAGGCCTAGAGGAGGAGGAATGGGGAATGTATAGGAGATGGGGGTGCGTCCCAACAGTCTGTGGACAGGGCGGTGCCATGAGGCCTAGAGGAGGAGGAATGGGGAATGTATAGGAGATGGGGGTGCGTCCCAACAGTCTGTGGACAGGGCGGTGCCATGAGGCCTAGAGGAGGAGGAAGGGGGAATGTATAGGAGATGGGGGTGCGTCCCAACAGTCCTGGTCAACCCAGCTGTCTAGTGCCTTCATAGAGAGAAAGCTGTCGAAGGGAATTTGGGCAGACATATAGAATAATATATCTTTTAGGTTTTGACATGACACAGTCGTGTTGGGAACAGTGGTGTTGGGAACAGTGGTGTTGGGAACAGTGGTGTTGGGAACAGTGGTGTTGGGAAGGGGGGGGGGGGGGTCTTATGTTATGAACCAAACGTGTGTTTTTGTGTTTAACCCTTAGTTGCGTCCCCTCAGCTCTACTTTATAAATAATTATTATTTGATCTGCTTCTTCTGGCCTTTACTCTAACTCAGGCCGTAGATCCAGCTCCGCGGGCTTGTGTGATCGTGTAAGACGTGTGTGTGTGTGTGTGGCGGTCAGTGCTGTTCAACATTAGTGATGACAATTTTTTTCATGAGCATGGCCTTATTTCTATTACAGCATGTTGGATGACTGTCATTCATATTCCATTCACCCAGTTCAATGTAACATGGATAGGTTTAGGATCACCCAGTTCAATGTAACATCGATAGGTTTAGGCTACTACATGATACTCTAATTTGCCCATCATGAAGTTGCTACAACCTAGCCCAGTGTTTCCCAAACTCGGTTCTGGGGACCCCAAGGGGTGAACTATTTTTTTTTTTTTGCGCTAGCACTACACAGCTGATTTTAAATAATCAAAGCTTAATGATGAGTTGATTATTTAAGTCATCTGTGTAGTGCTAGGGCAAAAACCAAAACCCTTGGGGTTGCCAGAACGAGTTTGGGAAACACTGACCTAGCCTATAAATGAAAGTTTATAACGTAGATTGACAGGTCGAGAGAGAGAAATTGGCGTAATCATGGTGACAGACAGTGACACATTCAATACAGCCTTGCACACTCTTTCTTGCCTTCATCTAGTTGATCTGGGGTGTCCAAACTGTTTTTGTTGCATTTGCTTCCGTTTAAGAAACGTTTTGCAACAGATTCGGCTGATCACCCGCACACACAGTTCCCTTTCATAGCAGCCACGTACAAACCCAGTTCCCTTTCATAGCAACCACGTACAAACCCAGTTCCCTTTCATAGCAACCACGTACAAACCCAGTTCCCTTTCATAGCAGCCACGTACAAACCCAGTTCCCTTTCATAGCAGCCACGTACAAACCCAGTTCCCTTTCATAGCAACCACGTACAAACCCAGTTCCCTTTCATAGCAGCCACGTACAAACCCAGTTCCCTTTCATAGCAGCCACGTACAAACCCAGTTCCCTTTAATAGCAGCCCCATACAAACCCAGTTCCCTTTCATAGCAGCCCCATACAAACCCAGTTCCCTTTCATAGCAGCCACATACAAACCCAGTTCCCTTTAATAGCAGCCCCATACAAACCCAGTTCCCTTTCATAGCAGCCCCATACAAACCCAGTTCCCTTTCATAGCAACCACGTACAAACCCAGTTCCCTTTCATAGCAGCCACGTACAAACCCAGTTCCCTTTCATAGCAGCCACGTACAAACCCAGTTCCCTTTCATAGCAGCCACGTACAAACCCAGTTCCCTTTCATAGCAGCCACGTACAAACCCAGTTCCCTTTCATAGCAACCACGTACAAACCCAGTTCCCTTTCATAGCAGCCACGTACAAACCCAGTTCCCTTTCATAGCAGCCACGTACAAACCCAGTTCCCTTTCATAGCAGCCACGTACTACAAACCCAGTTCCCTTTCATAGCAACCACGTACAAACCCAGTTCCCTTTCATAGCAGCCACGTACAAACCCAGTTCCCTTTCATAGCAGCCACGTACAAACCCAGTTCCCTTTCATAGCAGCCACGTACAAACCCAGTTCCCTTTCATAGCAACCACGTACAAACCCAGTTCCCTTTCATAGCAGCCACGTACAAACCCAGTTCCCTTTCATAGCAGCCACGTACAAACCCAGTTCCCTTTCATAGCAACCACGTACAAACCCAGTTCCCTTTCATAGCAACCACGTACAAACCCAGTTCCCTTTCATAGCAGCCACGTACAAACCCAGTTCCCTTTCATAGCAACCACGTACAAACCCAGTTCCCTTTCATAGCAGCCACGTACAAACCCAGTTCCCTTTCATAGCAGCCTCGTACAAACCCAGTTCCCTTTCATAGCAGCCACGTACAAACCCAGTTCCCTTTCATAGCAACCACGTACAAACCCAGTTCCCTTTCATAGCAGCCACATACAAACCCAGTTCCCTTTCATAGCAGCCACGTACAAACCCAGTTCCCTTTCATAGCAACCACGTACAAACCCAGTTCCCTTTCATAGCAGCCACGTACAAACCCAGTTCCCTTTCATAGCAGCCACGTACAAACCCAGTTCCCTTTCATAGCAGCCACGTACAAACCCAGTTCCCTTTCATAGCAGCCACGTACAAACCCAGTTCCCTTTCAGAGCAACCACGTACAAACCCAGTTCCCTTTCATAGCAACCACGTACAAACCCAGTTCCCTTTCATAGCAGCCACGTACAAACCCAGTTCCCTTTCATAGCAGCCACGTACAAACCCAGTTCCCTTTCATAGCAGCCACGTACAAACCCAGTTCCCTTTCATAGCAACCACGTACAAACCCAGTTCCCTTTCATAGCAGCCACGTACAAACCCAGTTCCCTTTCATAGCAGCCACGTACAAACCCAGTTCCCTTTCATAGCAGCCACGTACACAAACCCAGTTCCCTTTCATAGCAACCACGTACAAACCCAGTTCCCTTTCATAGCAACCACGTACAAACCCAGTTCCCTTTCATAGCAACCACATACAAACCCAGTTCCCTTTAATAGCAGCCACGTACAAACAGCATCATCACTTTGCTCGTTGTATAATTCCTTCTTGCATCTACGCGCTCTCCTCCTCTCACCTTTTCCCTTTGCTTGTGGACTCTCTCCAAGCCAAACCTTTGTACCATAACCGCTAACCTCTCCAAGCCAAACCTTTGTACCATAACCGCTAACCTCTCCAAGCCAAACCTTTGTACCATAACCGCTAACCTCTCCAAGCCAAACCTTTGTACCATAACCGCTAACCTCTCCAAGCCAAACCTTTGTACCATAACCGCTAACCTCTCCAAGCCAAACCTTCATACCATAACCGCTAACCTCTCCAAGCCAAACCTTCATACCATAACCGCTAACCACTACACAGCCTACATCGTTGTCACCATATTAACGTTATAGTCAACAAACTAGAACTAAGGCGTTAGTAAACCCACAATCCAATCCATGTGTTCAGTAACACAGTACAGCAAGCAGTTTAGCAGTTACACCGGCGGGCCCTGGTGGCAATACATTTATGAAACCAAAAGCACCTTGACTTGGAAGAGTTGCAGTGTTGGATAGCTTTAGCCAGCTAGCTAGCATAAATAGCATTCCTCTCTGTTTGAGTCAGGTTGTTGAGTAGGCTAAATTAGCTGCATTAGCTAGGTAACTGAAAAGTAAACTAAAAATACAATGAAATAGCTCTTTCTCTGCTGCTTCTCCTTAATATTTTATGAAATACATTTGTTCAAAACAGTTCAACTATTGTTTTTCTCTCCGAGTCAACTACTCACCACACTTTATGCACTGCAGTGCTAGCTAGCTAGCTGTTACTTATACTTTCAGTACTAGATTCATTCTCTGATCCTTTGATTGGATGGACAAGATGTTAGTTCATACTGCAAGAGCCCTGATACAGTGCTTTCAGAAAGTATTCACACCCCTTGACTTATTCCGCATTTTGTTGTGGATTAAATCAAGAACAAAAAAATCTCACCCATCTACACACAATACCCCATAGCTCAGCTGGTAGAGCACGGCGCTTGTAACGCCAGGGGTAGTGGGTTCGATCCCCGGGACCACCCATACGTAAAAATGTATGCACACATGACTGTAAGTCGCTTTGGATAAAAGCGTCTGCTAAATGGCATATTATTATTATTATTATTATTATTATTTACGACAAAGTGGAAATGTTTTTAGAAATGTGGATACACCATCCAAAGTGTAATAACTTCACTGTGCTCAAAGGGATATTCAATGTCTACTTCTTTGTAAAAAGAAACAACAATTAACCATCTATAAATAGGTGCCCTACTTTGCGAGGCATTTGAAAACCTCCCTGGTCTTTGTGGTTGAATCTGTGTTTGAAATTCACTGCTCGACTGAGGGATCTTACAGATAATTGTATGTGTGGGGTGCAGAGATGAGGTAGTCATTCAGAAATCATGTTAAACACTATTATTGCATACAGTGTTGTCCATTCAACTTATGTGACTTCAGCAAATTTTTACTCCTGAATTTATTTAGGCTTGCCATAACAAAGGGGTTGAATACTTATTGACTTAAGGCATTTCATCTTAAAAAATTGTAATAATTTGTAAACATTTTCGAAAAACATAATTAGACTTTGACGTTATGGGGTATTGTGTGTAGGCCAGTGACCCGAAAAATCTATATTTAATCAATTTTAAATTCAGGCTGTAACACAACAAAATGTGTGGAAGGCCAGGGGTGTGAATAGCCAGGGGTGTGGAAGGCCAGGCACCAGGGGTGTGGAAGGCCAGGGGTGTGGAAGGCCAGGGGTGTGGAAGGCCAGGGGTGTGAATATTTTCTGAAGGCACTGTAGGTTGGAGAACGTCCTCCGGAAGTCGTCATAATTACTGTGTACGTCTATGGAAGGGGGTGAGAACCATGAGCCTCCTAGGTTTTGTATTGAAGTAAATGTACCCAGAGGAGGACGGAAGCTAGCTGTCCTCCGGCTACACCATGGTGCTACCCTAGAGGGTGCTGTTGAGGCTACTGGAGACCTTCATTGCAAAACAGTGTGTTTTAATCAGTTATTTGGTGACGTGACTATATTTAGTATAGTTTTATCTAGCTTTTTTAATGTTTCACAATGTTTTTTGGGGGGGCTGAGAGTTTCCTTTTGCGAGGGTGGTTTTTGCCGGAACTCTCATTTTCTAACACATATGAACACTGGCGTTAATCACGCAGCTGACCAAATTACGCAAGATTTTACTTCTGGGTTAACAGAGATTACCCTTTTTAAAACTGGATGAATGGCTGTTTTACACTGTAGGTAATGCAGTTGTAAAACAAACAAATACACGTGTGAGCACTAAGTTGTTCTAATGTCAACTTATTTCAGAATAAATATAATTATTTTAAAAACGTGCAAGGGTGCCAATATATTAGAACTTAACTGTAGTTCTAGGGTTCCTATGGTTACTAACAGCTGTTCAGACTGATATTAAGATCTACAAAGGATTTGATATTTTAGCATTTTAATATACGTAGATGGAAACAGTAATTTTCATGTTTTAAAGCCTTTGTGTTATGAGATATATGTGTGTGGGTTAATCAGTGGGAGTGATGGGGGGAGAGGAGAGTAGAGGAAAGGAGAGAAGGGTAGAGGAAAGGAGAGAAGGGTAGAGGAAAGGAGAGAAGGGTAGAGGAAAGGAGAGAAGGGTAGAGGAAAGGAGAGAAGGGTAGAGGAAAGGAGAGAAGGGTAGAGGAAAGGAGAGAAGGGTAGAGGAAAGGAGAGAAGGGTAGAGGAAAGGAGAGAAGGGTAGAGGAAAGGAGAGAAGGGTAGAGGAAAGGAGAGAAGGGTAGAGGAAAGGAGAGAAGGGTAGAGGAAAGGAGAGAAGGGTAGAGGAAAGGAGAGAAGGGTAGGAGGAAAGGAGAGAAGGGTAGAGGAAAGGAGAGAAGGGTAGAGGAAAGGAGAGAAGGGTAGAGGAAAGGAGAGAAGGGTAGAGGAAAGGAGAGAAGGGAAGAGGAAAGGAGAGAAGGGTAGAGGAAAGGAGAGAAGGGTAGAGGAAAGGAGAGAAGGGTAGAGGAAAGGAGAGAAGGGTAGAGGAAAGGAGAGAAGGGTAGAGGAAAGGAGAGAAGGGTAGAGTAAAGTACTATGGCGAGATTGAAACTTGATCTACAGAGAGCTGTTGACGTAGGCTGCATCTCAATAGTCTAAAGTAGTCTAAAAAAAAACGTGGGTTTATTTAAAGGTTATTTAAAAGCAATTGACATTTTAGGGATAATTTCCGGGACACAGATTAATCCTAGTCTTGGACTGAAAAGCTATTTCAATGGAGATTATCCATGACTGTAAGTCGCTTTGGATAAAAGCGTCTGCTAAGTGGCATATTATTATTATTATTATTATAGTACAAGTCTAATCTGTGTCCGGGAAACCGTCTGGCCCTTAAAGTTTATTTCCATGTGCTACTTACTCCATTCTTCCCTCGATGTATTATTACTGATACTATTATATTATTAATGATATTATTATTTCATGTTTATCATTATTGCTTTTACTGATCAGATATCTTTAACGTTGTGTAAAAACTTTACTGTTCTGTCCTGGTCTGCTTTTACTGTATTTGCAAAGCAAAAAAAAAAAAAGTTTTCTTTTTAAAATCTTTACAAAAAAGTAAATTATATTTGAGAATATGAAACACTGGTTTACTTGGGGTTGGGGATGAAGACGACAATTGTACTATAAAGACATTTGGGGATTTCTTCTGAAGGCTTTTCAAAATAAAATTATTTTTAGGGTATTCAGGCTTGATTGTAATTTATTTCTCAGTCTTGATTGTGATTTGTTGGTTTGTTTCAGTACAGTAGGATGATTACTGTCAATGGTTATGACCTGTTTTATGTTGTGGTGTGAAACAGTATATTCAGACCAGACCCTACTGCAGGGATCATCAGCTAGATTCAGCCACGGACCAAATATTTGTGTAGTTTTTTATTTATTTACGGATAGTCAGGGGGCCGGAACAAAATAACAAATAATTTGTAGACTGCAAATTCACCTTACAGATATATTTGACTAAAATATAATTTCTAACCTTGCTTACATTTATACACGATCACATATCTCTCTATTATGCGTGTGTAACAGTGTTGCTTCCGTCCCTACCTGGGTTCGAACCAGGGACCCTCTGCACACATCGACAACAGTCACCCTCGAAGGGCCGTTACCCGTCGCTCCACAAAAGCGGCGGCCCTTGCAGAGCAAAGGGAAACAACTACTTCAAGGTCTCAGAGCGGAGGATTACTTTATCCTATCCCAGGTATTCCTTAAAGAGGTGGGGTTTCAAATGTCTCCGGAAGGTGGTGAGTGACTCCGCTGTCCTGGCGTCGTGAGGGAGCTTGTTCCACCATTGGGGTGCCAGAGCAGCGAACAGTTTTGACTGGGCTGAGCGGGAACTATGCTTCCGCAGAGGTAGGGGAGCCAGCAGGCCAGAGGTGGATGAACGCAATGCCCTCGTTTGGGTGTAGGGACTGATCAGAGCCTGAAGGTACGGTGGTGCCGTCCCCCTCACAGCTCCGTAGGCAAGCACCATGGTCTTGTGGCATTTCACACCGGTTACACGTGGGAATACTTTGGAACATATTTTCAAAATAAAAATAACTTGGAGCTGATTTGCTGGTGTTTTTACAGTATTGTATGTCCCCCAACAAAAATTCAGCTCAGAAAACTTGGGGGGCCAAATAAAATCCCCATCGGGCCAAATTCGGCAGCCAGTTGGGGAACCCAGCCCTACTGATTTGTGAGTAGGAATGTAATTCAATATATTGTAATACATTGGAATATGTATGGAATATGTAATATATTGTATTGTAATACAAAGTATAATGTAATGTGTTCTAGTACCTGCAATGTAATAGTAGCATGTAGCAGTACCGACATGAACAGATAAAGCAGAATGTGGTCCTCTGTAGCTCAATTTGTAGAGCATGGCGCTTGTAACGCCAGGGTAGTGGGTTCGAGCCCCGGGACCACCCATACGTTAAAATGTATGCACACATGACTAAGTCGCTTTGGATAAAAACGTCTGCTAAATATTATATTATTATAGCAAAGTCAAACAGGCAAAAACAAGGCAGACTAACTGAGGAGTGAAGATTCTAACAGTTTTTCCAGATTTATCATAACTATAATAATAATAATAATAATATAACCACATTAATATGGCTCTTCCGTGCTGTCCTGCTATTAAATACAGTAGTTATAATGACCTTGAATGATTCGCAGCCGTCCAGTCATATTCACGGAGAGAGTAAGTCTGCGCTGTGTACACCAATGATATAGTCGGATTAACTATTAACCCCGCCTATCTGCACAACCCGTAGCCGTTGTTGCCTTGGGAACCGACCTAGCTAGCTAGCTAGCTAGCTAACACACCGGTACAAACCTGCAGATGTAGCTAGCTAGACGAATATCGTTACACCGAAACATTTACTTGAACGCGAGGAAGGTAAGTGTTGATGATCACAAGTTTACTGGAGAACGGAGACCAAGTAGAGACTTTCGGACAAGGTGGATAATTGTATAATATAAGGCAGTTTATTCAGAGGTAAAGATATCTGTAAATAGCGTGCACGGACCCGTTCGTCAATCTCGTAGGGAGATATCTGAGAGCGAGAGCCCCTAAACATTGTGTGCTGACATTTTATACAATAAAATAAAGTAGGTTGATTCTAGTAGTTCTGATCTTCTGATTGGTCCTGATGAGTTGGTCGAGGTCACCTCCATTGCATTGGCTCTGAGTCGGGTTCTCTGTCTTCAGATGTTCAGCCTAAGAGAAGGGTTTTTTTGTGTGTGTGTGTGCTTAACAATGATGATGTGTGTGTGTGTGTGTGTGCGTGTGTGTATGTGTGTGTGTGTGTGTGTGTGTGTGTGTGTGTGTGTGTGTGTATGTTTAACAATGATGATGTGTGTGTGTGTGTGTGTGTATGTGTGTGTGTGTGGGGGGGGTGTGTGTGTGTATGTCCTCAGCGCAAGAACTCCTGAGTTGGGAGAACTGAGAGACCTATGGCGTGGGTGTTGTCCATAGCCACCTGCTGATAAGGCCGACAAGATAGAAGTCTTTGTGCATTGTATTAAATACAAAGGCCCAACACAAGATGGGTCATGCACAAGATTTTAGTCAGACCAAGCTATAACATTATATATTTACTACGACAAATACCTCTCTTCACGTCTCCCCAGAGACGTGACCAAGTAACAGTAAAGAAGGAAAACTTAAGACGTGACACAAGCTAACAGTGTAATTGGCAAAATAGAGAAAACCTTATCAGAAGATAAAGTTTTACATTCCCCCTCTTCACGTCTCACAAGAGACGTGACAAAAAGCTTAAATGCTGCAATTGGCAAAATGGAAAACTTTATCAGAAGATAAAGTTTTACATTCCCCCTCTTCACGTCTCACAAGAGACGTGACAAAAAGCTTAAATGCTGCAATTGGCAAAATAGGGAAAACTTTATCAGAAGATAAAGTTTTACATTCCCCCTCTTCACGTCTCACAAGAGACGTGACAAAAAGCTTAAATGCTGCAATTGGCAAAATAGGGAAAACTTTATCAGAAGATAAAGTTTTACATTCCCCCTCTTCACGTCTCACAAGAGACGTGACAAAAAGCTTAAATGCTATTCATCATCCAGATATCCTTGGTCAGCATCGTCAATAGCAAGCAAAGGAAACATCTGACCGTTATCTGCAGGATGTGGATCAATAGCGGTGGTTATAATCCTGGTTGTCAGCGTCCGTACGCATGGAATGCAACAGCATCCACAAAGCACTAGAATTGCAGCAAAAACAGAGATGGATACGAGTATAGAAGAAACAAGCGTTTTATATTTACCAAACGCATCCATCCAAGAGTCCCACATTGAAGTATCCACCCCTGAGTGGCTCTTCATTTTGCCATTAAGAGTTCGTAACCCTTCCAGGGCGACAGTCAAGCTGCCATCTGTGGCTGTATTGTTGGGAATAAAGGTACAACATTGTTCACCAAACATAGCACATACTCCTCCTTTTTCAGCCAGGAGCATGTCGACAGCAATACGATTTTGGAAAGCCATGAGAGAGGTCGCAGCCAACTGGCCATGCACCGCCTCAAAACCTTGTTGTGTCCAATTGCCTAATTTTTGAACATTAAAATGGACATAATTGATTCTGTCAACATTTTTATTAATCGTGCACCACCAGCAAAATGAAGATTCAAAACCTGCGGCTACTTGGTCAATCAATTTATACTCATCTGGTACCCTCCTAGGGACCCCAATTGCATCAATGTAGGTTGGGTCCCCATGAGTAGGGCCCACAGCGCGCCTGGTCCTGGTAGGAATTAAGTCAGACACATGGGTCACCAGCTCCCTGAACACCTGTTGGATACACAGAAATTGGTAGCAAAAGAGAGACTAGTGCACAGGTGCCTGTGGCATTTCCAGGCAGTCCATCAAACAGATGAACGCCTCCACACCACCACCAGACATCCGCCCTGGAAACAGGTTTAAACTCAGCATTAGGCGTATAGATAAACCGACACCATCCAACAGGTACCATACCCAACAATGGTAGACCTTTCGTGAGATTAACACAGGTAAAGTTAGCTCTAGCCACCTGATAGGAAAAAATTGGTTTCTTAGTTGCTTTAGTAACCAAGGGATGAACTACGTCCCATAGTGTACAATTGGCGGAAGGGTTGTCATGTTTCATGACAGACAGGAAGCATTCTGGCGTAATGGCGGCAGGGATAATGCGAAGCAATGGCCGTGCCCCCATACAAACCACACAACTCTGATGAGTCACCTTTGCCGCTTCCTCAGTCAACAAGAGCCAGTTGTTAGAAAGGCCGGAGACACCTGTAGCGGTCAGGATTGCATCATCCAAAGTAGGTGGAGTGGTAAGTAAAATAATATAATTATTCTTATTACCATTTTCATTAATAGCCTGTGCTTTTGTGTTATTAATATGACATTCGAACATTCCAATGGACTGGTGCAGTGGTACAGCTTACATAAGGAGCAAGTCTAAAGTCCTGGCAGCCTAATGCAATACCAGGATAGATAGTAAATTTGAGTCCTTTAGAGTTTTTTGTCAAAGTCAAGAGTTTCCTCCATTGTTTTCCTAATGTAGTAGAGGTGCAACTGGACCAGTCATAATTAGTCTCACATACCAAGTTTGTCCAAGTCCAATCGCTATGGGTGACCCCCACTGTCATATACCAGTCCCAGTCACGGTAGTAGGTAAGTTCCCTGAAGTCTACCCACGGCACTGTCGCAGTAGTGGTAACATTAAAGGGTATACATAATGTGGTGCTTCTATACAATTGTCTGGGCCCACAGGAAAGGGTGTTAGAGACAACTTGTCGTTTTATTTACGTGGTGGCTGTGGCTTACATTCTGATCTGGGCTCAATGTGTCGGAGTGCAGGTTGGTCGGACGTATGGTTGTGGCATTGAATGTGTCGTTAGGTTTACTAGTGGGTGTAATGGGTGTCTGTGTCATGTGCTGTACTGACCAGAGTATGATTCCTAGAGTAACCCCAATAGTTACAATCAGCAAAACAAGGAGTGGAGCAGAGCACCCCAGTCTCTCCCATGGTGGTCTGTCCCTCCTCTGTTTTTCCCCTCCAGTATCTGAAGATGGGAGTCTCCTCCACATATTCAGATAGTGTTGGTGTCAAGAATTTGATCCGAATTTAATGTGATTAAATCACTTCTGACTTCAGTCAGGGTTCTGGAAGGAGTTGGTGCTGGTGTACAATGTGTCAAGTGGTGCCAAGGTGCGCCTGATTTACCTTTGACCTGGACTGAGTGTGAAGTAACCTCCTTCACTTCGTACGGTCCAGTCCACCTGGGATCTTGCCACTTTCTCTTGTGGACCTTAACCCTCACCCAGTCACCAACTTTTACCTTCAGCGGCGCCGGATCTCCCGTCAGCTCCCCCTCTTGGACCTTGTGAATCTGTTTGGAGAGCGCTGCAGAGAGTTCCGTTAGTTTTCTCACATATTCAGACATTACAATTTGTTGTACATCAAGGGCGGGCATATGACCTCCCTCCCTTGGTGGACCAGGCATGACCCTACCAGTCATAATCTCATGTGGAGAGAGATGGGTGCCTGCTCCTGGAGAGGCTCTCATGGCCATCAACGCCAGGGGCAGAGCTTCAACCCACGTCAACTTTGAACCTGCACATACCTTGGCTATCTTAGCCTTCGAAGTTTGATTGGCACGTTCCACGAGGCCCTGAGATTGCGGCCGGTACACAGACCCAAACTTGTGCACAATGCCGAACCTCTCCTCCACCTGTCTCAGGTGTTGGTTACTGAAATGGGACCCGTTGTCGGATCGGATTTGTCTTGGAACCCCATACCTTGGTATGAGTTCAGTCTGCAGCCACTTAATGACCGACCTGGCATCCTCACGTGCTGTTGGTATTGCCTCAACCCATTTGGAGAATCGATCTACCATTACCAATAAGTACCTTTTCCCATTAGTTACATTATCAGCCCCCATGTCAGTGTAATCTATGCTAATGTCCTGAAAACATGCATTAGGTACTGGGTATGAACCCATGGGTGTTTGGAAAGGTTTCTTTGGGTTGTGGCTGCCACAAATGCTGCACTCATCACAAAACAAGTCTGTCATGTCCTTAATGTGTGGGTGCCACCAAATATGGGAAACCTTCTGTAAAGTTTTGAGTTTCCCTTCATGGGTGGGCCCATGAGCCTCACGTATCAGCTCGGGGCAGAGATTAGCTGGGGCCACCAACCTGCCGTCATGGCATCTCCAAAGTTCATCAGGTCCTTTGGTGGCTCCCATCTGTCCCCATACCGAGTGCTCATACGGGCCCGCTGTGAATTGTAGTTCCTTTATGTGTTGGTTGTGAGTTCTGTTCTAGCTGGTTGAGTCTGCAGCACCATCTGTCTTGGAGTGTAGCCCCCAGCTTTCTTGGCTGCTTTGTCAGCTGCGTCATTTCCCTCGCTGACTTTGTTCTTGAGTTGCTGATGTCCTTTGCACTTCATAATGGCCACCTGCTCAGGTAGTGAGACTGCTTTTATCAGTCTCTCCATTTGTGCCTTGTGTTTGATCGGAAGGTTTCCTGTTGTGGTGAAGTTACGTCTGACCCATTGTGGTCCATCTGTATGGACTGCTCCATGAGCATATGCTGAGTCAGTGTAGATGTTCACAGTCTTTCCTTCAGCCTTTTCCAGGGCTTGAGTCAAACCAATGATCTCGGCTAGTTGGGCTGAGGCAGGTTGTGGAATGATGTCTGATTCCAGGGTCACGTGTGACCCGTCTGGAAGCTGCTGTACCACTGCATATGCTGCTATGTTCCCTTCTTCTCCTCTATAGCAGCATCCATCGGTGTACAACCATAGATCAGGATTGGTAAGGGGTTCGTTTCCCAAGTCTGGTCGCAGTTTCAGTTCCTGTGCCGCCCTCTCTTCGCAGGAGTGTGCCAACCCTTCTTCTGCATTGAGTGCATCTGCCATGTTTTTGTCGGTGTTGACAAAAGTAATGTGTGATTGGGTGCATTTATTCTGGATTTTGTTCTTTCTTTCAGCGCTGAACGTGAATTCCTTGCTCATCAGATATGCTGCAACCCCATGGTGCATATGGATTTCCAATTTGTGGCACATTACCAGGTGGGCGGTTTTTTCAATAGCTTTTGCCACTGCAGCCACGTACCTGGAACATGTTGTCTGACCTGCTTCAATATGGTCCAACTTAGAGGAATGATACATCAGTACTCTTCTCTCCCCCTCTTGTTTCTGAAAAAGGATGGAAGAAGTGAACCCCTCCTTTTCAGAAACATCAAGATGAAATTTGTTTTTGTAGTCGGGTGCTGTCAGAGCTGCTGCCACCGAGAGATCGGTTTTTAGGAGAGCAAATGCTGTTGATGCTTCAGGTGTCCAGGTAAGTGAGGAGTGTAAGTTTCTTGGTCCTGCTTCTCTCACTATTTCTCTCAGTGGTTCAGTCCTGGACGTGTAGTCAGGGATGTGGGTACGGCTGTACCCTGTCAACCCCAGGAAGGACAACATGCCTGACACTGTGATGGGACGTGGATGATGGAGTATGGAATCTCGGTGGGATTTCGAGAGACCAGCACCTTCTCCTGAGATTTCTCTGCCAAGGAAAAGGACAGTTCTGCGACAGGACTGGACTTTGCTCATTTTGACCTTGTAGCCTTTGACAGCCAAGAAGTCAAGTAGGGTTTTTGTCATTTGTAGACAGAGATCAGATGTGGGAGCCCCCAGCAAAAGGTCATCTACATATTGGATGAGTATCACTCCTTCAGGGATTTTCAATTCGGCCAGGTGTGTCTTTAGGATATGATTGAAGATTCCGGGAGAACACCTGTAACCCTGTGGAAGAACCGAATACGTATACTGTTGATGTTCATATGTGAAGGCAAAGAGAGGCTGTGAAGCCTCATCCAGTGGAATGCTGAAGAAGGCATTAGCCAGATCCACAACGGTGAAGTATTGGTGTTTTGGTGAGAGATTACTCAGTGTAATGTGAGGGTCAGGGACAGGTAGGTCAATGGGTGCAGTGACGTCGTTCACTGCTCGGAAGTCTTGTACCATCCGGTATGTTTCGCCTCCTGTTTTCAAGACTGGTAAGATTGGTGTGTTCCATGGAGACACAGTGCGATATATGACACGAGCTCCCAACAACCCATCTATGGTTGGTTTGATCCCCATGGTCTGTTCAGGTTTCAGACGGTACTGTGTTCGGTAGATAGGAATTTGTTCAGGGTTGAGTAAGGTGATGGTGACTGGTGCCACCTGTAGTTGTCCAACATCAAATGGGGTGTGTGTCCATATGCCTTCATCAATGGTGGAAAGCAGTGCTTGTGATGAGGGGTGTGGTCTGTGTAAGGTTTACCATGGTGTCTTGGGAGAGTCAAACGTTCAGGAAGGCAATGTTCCTCTGTGTCAACTGTCATAAACCTCCACATGTTCTCAGTGGTGGCTTTGGTTATTCCTGGAGTTTGGGTGGGTTCCCACTGGAGTTTGGATGCTCTTCTGATCATAGGCCCAAGGCTCCTTGCTTCAAAACCGTGTCCAACTGCCAGTGTAACATGGGGAGCAGATTCTTCGCCCAGTAGGTACCAGGATTTCAAATGGGAAGGTAGGATAATCGGAGCAGCCACTCCTTCTTGTCCACACACTATGGTACAACATCTGATTGTTGGTGTCAGGTGCATCATGTTTTCATCCCAGTCATCGGTATATGGGTTGACATCATTATCAGTCACATTAAGTGTACAGTGGATTTCAGCTTGAGGAGTCTTGTATGGGTGAAATGTGTAAATGAGTTGTCTCAGCTGGTTGTACTTGAATTGAACCTCAGGGGTTCCTTGGCCCGGATTCGATGCACTTCAACCAGTATATTTCTTGGGTCAGGGAGAGCACTGGAGTTGGGATGATGGGTAGCATCAGCACCCTAACTGGATGAACTGGTGTGGAGGTAATGGGATCAATGGAAACCTCCACACCCTTTTCGGTAAGGTAGATTGAACATTTCAGTTTGCACAATAGGTCCCTTCCTAATAGGTTGATTGGACAGTTGGGACAATATAGGAATTGATGCTTCAAATTGGAAGGGCCCCATTGGAAGAGCAATGGTATGGTCTTGTTTTGTGCTTCGGGTGTTCCTGATACCCCCACCACCTGTATTGATTCCGAAGAGAGTGGTTGACGAGATCTTATGGCAGAGTACGTACATCCTGTATCTACCAAAAATTGGTGGGTAACTCCCTCCACTTCACACATGACAGTTGGTTCAGTGTGGAGTGGAAAATGCTGACCCCCATTCCCGTTCTGTGGTGGTGGGCAGCTTCAGGGCCAGGGAGGATATTCGTCTGACATGCCCTGGAAGGTAGGAGCTGGCTGCTGGTTAGGCTGTTGGTTTGGGTCTTGTTGTGGGTGGTTTTATGCTGGTAGGGCAGCATGTGGCTGGTACATCGGTCTTGGGCCTCCTCTTGTTCTGAAGGCATATCCTCTACCCCTGTTTGCCAGCCAGTGTAGTTGTTGCGGACTAGGTGGTAATGGACACCATCTGACAGAGTGGCCATATTGATGACAATTGTAACAGGCCCCCCCATTACCTTGTGGCCTTGGCCGTCTCCATTGAGTCTGGTATTGTGGGGGTCCTCCCCTTCCTCTACCTCTCCATTGTGGTGTACCTCTGCCTCTTCCCCTCCATTGGGGTTGATGGTTAAATTGTGGGTGTTCCTTACAATCACGCCTAAAATGTCCAGCTCCTCCACAATTGTAACACAGGTAGTTCCCTCCTCTTGGAGGACCTAATGGGGTGCCCTGCTGAGGCCATGGTCGTGGTTGTGGGCCAAAAATCATGGTGCCCCTGTTTAGGCTGCATAGTGAGGTGGGGCCAGGAGTGGTGCTGGTACTGGCCTCTGGGGAAGCTGCTTCAGTGGCCACACACATCGTATCTGTTTTCTTTGGTTGCACCCTCCTGCTCTCCACTATTGCCCATGTCCCTATTCTCAGCTCTTCCTCGGCTTTCTCAACTGCCACCTCTAGTCCTTTCTTCATAAAGGTGAGTTGCCCTTTAGACGGGGCACCCCCGCTAAAGTAACCTGCCTGTGTCCATTTGAGTTTCACTCCCTCCCACACTTTCTTCACTGTCTTATACTGTTCTTTCCCTCCCGCTCTATCCTGTATTTTTTGATCTAGATATTCATTAAATTTGAGTTTTGGGACGGTAGTGGTTGCCATGGTTATACAGTTTATTAGACTATCTTGGTGCTCTTAGCCCGTCACTGGCCGAATCCAGCAATGTATTCTTGGCGCTGACTGAGATTTATCTCTGATGTCCCACCCTCGTACACAAAAAATGTTCAATACTTTATTATTAGGAATTATTTAGCAAAAGGTATTATTGTTTTTCAATTATTCGAATTATTATATATTTTCCCAAAAGGTATCAGAACCGCCCTTTTGGAACAATATATTAACAAACCCGAGCGCTCCCAAAACAATCATCAATTTAATCCCAGGAATTATTTAGCAAAAGTTATTATTGTTTTTCAGGTATTCGAGTTATTATATATTTTCCCAAAAGGTATCAGAATCGCCCTTTTGGAAGAATATATTAGCAAACTCGAGCGCTCCTAAAATAATTATCAATTTAATTTTGGGAATTATTTTGCAAAAGTTATTATTGTTTTTCAGGTATTCGAGTTATTATATATTTTCCCAAAAGGTATCAGAACCGCCCTTTTGGAACAATATATTAACAAACCCGAGCGCTCCCAAAACAATCATCAATTTAATCCCAGGAATTATTTAGCAAAAGTTATTATTGTTTTTCAGGTATTCGAGTTATTATATATTTTCCCAAAAGGTATCAGAATCGCCCTTTTGGAACAATATATTAACAAACTCGAGCGCTTCCAAAATATTTATCAATTTAATTTTAGGAACTAAGGAAATACCAACACCACAAGAGGGAAAAAGTTCAAGTCAGCTTTTAGCGCAGCGGCTGCATAACATGCCGAATAGGACTCGGTGGTCCTCTTAAAAGTTATCAACTAGTTAGTCTCATGAAACGGCCAATCTTACACAACATTCAGGTTATCATTTCAACAATTACATTTTTCATTACATATCAGCATCAACACACAAATTCAGTTTGAGTTCCTCACAGTACATATAGTTGAGTGCCACGTCAACCAATTGCCCGACTATCTGAACTTGTATTTTTTTTATTTTTTATTTTTATTCTCCTCAAGGAGACTCCCAGTCGTTTAAACCATTCAACTGGCGTCTAGTCGGGAGAACCTTTTCTGGACTTGGATTCTCACGGAATTAACTCAACCCGACTATCTGAATCTTTTTATCAAGTCACCAGATCCTTCTCTTGTGGATCAAATAAAAGGGTCCATCGCTTGTGAACCAAAACCTCTGTAATAGGCTCCTCACTAGAAAGCCGCAATTCAACAGAAAATAAAACCACTGTAACTAGACTTCTTCTCTTAGAGTCACATTTCAACAGTAAAAACCTAAGATTTCAGATATCAACAGTAAAAATAAAAAGGGTCCATTTCTAGTGAACCAAACCTCTGTAAATAGACTCCTCTCTAGAGAATCACAATTCAACAGAAAATAAAAGTCGGTCCTTCTCTTGTGAACCACTGTAACTAGACTCCTCACCTAGAGAGTCACATTTCAACAGTAAAAACCTAAAGAATTCAGATATCTTTACATATATGCCTTTTGAGTCATAATAGATGTTATAAATTTAACAGTAATCCATACTCACGCCCAGTACTACTGATCATAATTTGGTTTATCCTACAATACAATATGCAGATTTTGTTTTAACAGGTTCTGCTTACCTACCTTTGTATTGACGTCGGTTTAGATCAGTTTCCTGAGGCGAGCTGGATTCCCGGCTGCTCCTGCGGACAGGTCACCCGTCCTTTCAGATCCGTCTCTTACTTGTCTCCTGTCTCTATCAACTTTTATGGACCGAATTCAGAGTTAGAAAACCATCCTCTGCTACCAATTTTGTTGATGATCACAAGTTTACTGGAGAACGGAGACCAAGTAGAGACTTTCGGACAAGGTGGATAATTGTATAATATAAGGCAGTTTATTCAGAGGTAAAGATATCTGTAAATAGCGTGCACGGACCCGTTCGTCAATCTCGTAGGGAGATATCTGAGAGCGAGAGCCCCTAAACATTGTGTGCTGACATTTTATACAATAAAATAAAGTAGGTTGATTCTAGTAGTTCTGATCTTCTGATTGGTCCTGATGAGTTGGTCGAGGTCACCTCCATTGCATTGGCTCTGAGTCGGGTTCTCTGTCTTCAGATGTTCAGCCTAAGAGAAGGGGGGGGGTTTTTGTGTGTGTGTGCTTAACAATGATGATGTGTGTGTGTGTGCGTGTGTGTGTGTGTGTGTGTGTGTGTATGTGTGTGTATGTTTAACAATGATGATGTGTGTGTGTGTGTGCGTGTGTGTATGTGTGTGTGTGTGTGTGTGTGTGTGTATGTGTGTGTGTGTGTGTGTGTATGTGTGTGTATGTTTAACAATGATGATGTGTGTGTGTGTGTGTGTGTGTGTGTATGTGTGTGTGTGTGTGTGGGGGTGTGTGTGTGTATGTCCTCAGCGCAAGAACTCCTGAGTTGGGAGAACTGAGAGACCTATGGCGTGGGTGTTGTCCTTGGCCACCTGCTGATAAGGCCGACAAGATAGAAGTCTTTGTGCATTGTATTAAATACAAAGGCCCAACACAAGATGGGTTATGCACAAGATTTTAGTCAGACCAAGCTATAACATTATATATTTACTACGACATAAGATATTTATAATTTGCAGAATAATGTCGACTATCGTATTTTACATTGTCGATATTCTGTCAAAACCGTTAATAGAGGCTGGTCCTACTAACCACCTTCACAGCACTATCAGCTGACCGTGACTAAATATTACTCATATTACTTTCTGTATTATGTTTGGAAGTAATCGCGGCTATGTAGCTAGCTGCAGTTCAAAATTCTTCTTATGTGCATCAGTGCACCGTTCAGTCAGTGGTGGTTTCGTGTGTCGGACTATCAGTCGTCTAGAAAGGGTATTCATCGGTGCCGATGGGTCGATATTCACTGCCCGTCCATCGCGATAGTAACAGACTATACAGTTGGCATTAGAAGGCACACCATTGACAGCGCATGAGACGATGAGACAAGAGGAGTCAACAAACAGTAAAATAACTGACGTGTAACACATTTAAAATGTAATGAGTTCTTTGACCTCCAACCTCAGCAAAACCTGGAACAGAGGTCGTCTCAGCAGGAGGGGGGAGCGGGGGAGAGGGGGAGAGGAGGGACAAAGAAGGGCTCCCCATCGAACCACCAGACACCAAGAAGAGGATGTACAGCCCCCTGTAAGCCCTGCTGTCTCTCTCTCTCACACACACAGAAAAGCTCAGCCAACACACACACACACACACATAACACGTTCTCTCCCGCCTCTCTCCTCTCCCTCTCTCCCCCTCTCTCTGTCCTCTCCCCCTCTCTACTCTCCCTCCCTCCTCTCCCCCTCTCTACTCTCCCTCCTCTCCCCTTCTCTCCCTCCCTCCTTCTCCCCCCCTTCTCTCCCTCCCTCTCCCCCCCTTCTCTCCCTCCCTCTCCCCCCCTTCTCTTTCTCCCTCTCCCACCTTCTTTCTCCCTCTCCCACCTTCTCTTTCTCCCCCTCCCCTCTTCTCTTTCTCCCTCTCTCTACTCTCCCTCCCTCCTTCTCTCCCTCCTTCTCCCCCCCTTCTCTCCCTCCCTCCCCTCTCCCCCCCTCCCTCCCTCTCCCCCCTTCTCTTTCTCCCTCTCCCACCTTCTCTTTCTCCCTCTCCCACCTTCTCTTTCTCCCTCTCCCCCCTTCTCTTTCTCCCTCTCCCCCCTTCTCTTTCTCCCTCTCACACCTTCTCTTTCTCCCACCTTCTCTCCCTCCCTCTCTCTGTAGTGATGGTACGGCTGGCAGTAGTCTAGGTGCCAGGATGCTGCAGGGAGGGGTGAAGAAAGGACTGCTGCTACGTCACATGCAAGTGGACTGACCCCTGACCTCTAGCCCCCGACCGTTAACCCGCTCCAGGGTTCAGCACAGATCTAGGATCAGCTTCCCCTTCCCGAATCACAATATTTTTTTCCTGTTCTTTTTACCCCTTTACCCTCCCCAATTTCGTGACATACAATTGGTAGTTACAGTCTTGTCACATCGCTGCGAAGGTCGAGAGCCACGCTCCCTCCGAAACACGACCCTGCCAAGCCGCACTGCTTCTTGACACACTGCTCGCTTAACCCGGAAGCCAGCCGCACCAATGTGTCGGAGGAAACACCGTACAACTGGAGACCGAAGTCAGCGTTCATGCGCCCGGCCCGCCACAAGGAGTCGCTGGAGCGCGATGGACAAGGACATCCCGGCCGGCCAAACACTCCCCTAACCCGGAAGACGCTGGGCCAATTGTGCGCCGCCTCATGGGTCTCCCGGTCGCGGCCGGCTGCGACACAGCCCGGGATCGAACCCGGTTCTGCAGTGCCTTAGACCGCTGCAGCACTCGGGAGGCCCCCGAATCCTAATCTTAACCATTAGTGGGAAAAATGCAAAAATGACCCAAGATCAGTGTCTAGGATCAACTTCATCCTCACTCCTCTGACCCCTAACACACACAGGACTGGGGCCCAGAGCACTCCTCTGACCCCTAACACACACAGGACTGGGCTGGGGCCCAGAGCACTCCTCTGACCCCTAACACACACAGGACTGGGGCCCAGAGCACTCCTCTGACCCCTAACACACACAGGACTGGGGCCCAGAGCACTCCTCTGACCCCTAACACACACAGGACTGGGGCCCAGAGCACTCCTCTGACCCCTGACACACACAGGACTGGGGCCCAGAGCACTCCTCTGACCCCTAACACACACAGGACTGGGGCCCAGAGCACTCCTCTGACCCCTAACACACACAGGACTGGGGCCCAGAGCACTCCTCTGACCCCTAACACACACAGGACTGGGGCCCAGAGCACTCCTCTGACCCCTGACACACACAGGACTGGGGCCCAGAGCACTCCTCTGACCCCTAACACACACAGGACTGGGGCCCAGAGCACTCCTCTGACCCCTAACACACACAGGACTGGGGCCCAGAGCACTCCTCTGACCCCTAACACACACAGGACTGGGGCCCAGAGCACTCCTCTGACCCCTCCCTGACACACACAGGACTGGGGCCCAGAGCACTCCTCTGACCCCTGACACACACAGGACTGGGGCCCAGAGCACTCCTCTGACCCCTGACACACACAGGACTGGGGCCCAGAGCACTCCTCTGACCCCTGACACACACAGGACTGGGGCCCAGAGCACTCCTCTGACCCCTGACACACACAGGACTGGGGCCCAGAGCACTCCTCTGACCCCTGACACACACAGGACTGGGGCCCAGAGCACTCCTCTGACCCCTGACACACACAGGACTGGGGCCCAGAGCACTCCTCTGACCCCTGACACACACAGGACTGGGGCCCAGAGCACTCCTCTGACCCCTGACACACACAGGACTGGGGCCCAGAGCACTCCTCTGACCCCTGACACACACAGGACTGGGGCCCAGAGCACTCCTCTGACCCCTGACACACACAGGACTGGGGCCCAGAGCACTCCTCTGACCCCTGACACACACAGGACTGGGGCGGGGCCCAGAGCACTCCTCTGACCCCTGACACACACAGGACTGGGGCCCAGAGCACTCCTCTGACCCCTGACACACACAGGACTGGGGCCCAGAGCACTCCTCTGACCCCTGACACACACAGGACTGGGGCCCAGAGCACTCCTCTGACCCCTGACACACACAGGACTGGGGCCCAGAGCACTCCTCTGACCCCTGACACACACAGGACTGGGGCCCAGAGCACTCCTCTGACCCCTGACACACACAGGACTGGGGCCCAGAGCACTCCTCTGACCCCTGACACACACAGGACTGGGGCCCAGAGCACTCCTCTGACCCCTGACACACACAGGACTGGGGCCCAGAGCACTCCTCTGACCCCTGACACACACAGGACTGGGGCCCAGAGCACTCCTCTGACCCCTGACACACACAGGACTGGGGCCCAGAGCACTCCTCTGACCCCTGACACACACAGGACAGGACTGGGGCCCAGAGCACTCCTCTGACCCCTGACACACACAGGACTGGGGCCCAGAGCACTCCTCTGACCCCTGACACACACAGGACTGGGGCCCAGAGCACTCCTCTGACCCCTGACACACACAGGACTGGGGCCCAGAGCACTCCTCTGACCCCTGACACACACAGGACTGGGGCCCAGAGCACTCCTCTGACCCCTGACACACACAGGACTGGGGCCCAGAGCACTCCTCTGACCCCTGACACACACAGGGACTGGGGCCCAGAGCACTCCTCTGACCCCTGACACACACAGGACTGGGGCCCAGAGCACTCCTCTGACCCCTGACACACACAGGACTGGGGCCCAGAGCACTCCTCTGACCCCTGACACACACAGGACTGGGGCCCAGAGCACTCCTCTGACCCCTGACACACACAGGACTGGGGCCCAGAGCACTCCTCTGACCCCTGACACACACAGGACTGGGGCCCAGAGCACTCCACTCCTCTGACCCCTGACACACACAGGACTGGGGCCCAGAGCACTCCTCTGACCCCTGACACACACAGGACTGGGGCCCAGAGCACTCCTCTGACCCCTGACACACACAGGACTGGGGCCCAGAGCACTCCTCTGACCCCTGACACACACAGGACTGGGGCCCAGAGCACTCCTCTGACCCCTGACACACACAGGACTGGGGCCCAGAGCACTCCTCTGACCCCTGACACACACAGGACTGGGGCCCAGAGCACTCCTCTGACCCCTGACACACACAGGACTGGGGCCCAGAGCACTCCTCTGACCCCTGACACACACAGGACTGGGGCCCAGAGCACTCCTCTGACCCCTGACACACACAGGACTGGGGCCCAGAGCACTCCTCTGACCCCTGACACACACAGGACTGGGGCCCAGAGCACTCCTCTGACCCCTGACACACACAGGACTGGGGCCCAGAGCACTCCTCTGACCCCTGACACACACAGGACTGGGGCCCGGCCCAGAGCACTCCTCTGACCCCTGACACACACAGGACTGGGGCCCAGAGCACTCCTCTGACCCCTGACACACACAGGACTGGGGCCCAGAGCACTCCTCTGACCCCTGACACACACAGGACTGGGGCCCAGAGCACTCCTCTGACCCCTGACACACACAGGACTGGGGCCCAGAGCACTCCTCTGACCCCTGACACACACAGGACTGGGGCCCAGAGCACTCCTCTGACCCCTGACACACACAGGACTGGGGCCCAGAGCACTCCTCTGACCCCTAACACACACAGGACTGGGGCCCAGAGCACTCCTCTGACCCCTAACACACACAGGACTGGGGCCCAGAGCACTCCTCTGACCCCTAACACACACAGGACTGGGGCCCAGAGCACTCCTCTGACCCCTAACACACACAGGACTGGGGCCCAGAGCACTCCTCTGACCCCTAACACACACAGGACTGGGGCCCAGAGCACATAACACAACACTCCTCCATCACTCCTCCATCACTCCTCCAACACTCCTCCAACACTCCTCCAACACTCCTCCATCACTCCTCCATCACTACTCCATCACTCCTCCATCACTCCTCCAACACTCCTCCAACACTCCTCCATCACTCCTCCAACACTCCTCCATCACTCCTCCAACACTCCTCCATCACTACTCCATCACTCCTCCAACACTCCTCCATCACTACTCCATCACTACTCCATCACTCCTCCATCACTCCTCCATCACTCCTCCAACACTCCTCCATCACTCCTCCATCACTCCTCCAACACTCCTCCATCACTACTCCATCACTCCATCACTCCTCCATCACTACTACATAGATGTTTTATTCTACGTCGGTAGGAAGGAAGACACGAATCGATGCAGTGTGGCCTGGTTGTCACGGACAACTGCTCAAATCTGATTGCTGCACAGGAGGACGCTACAGGAGATCAACGCTATCAATCAATCAATCAATTTTATTTTATATAGCCCTTCGTACATCAGCTAATATCTCGAAGTGCTGTACAGAAACCCAGCCTAAAACCCCAAACAGCTAGTAATGCAGGTGTAGAAGCACGGTGGCTAGGAAAAACTCCCTAGAAAGGCCAAAACCTAGGAAGAAACCTAGAGAGGAACCAGGCTATGAGGGGTGGCCAGTCCTCTTCTGGCTGTGCCGGGTGGAGATTATAACAGAACCATGCCAAGATGTTCAAAAATGTTCATAAGTGACAAGCATGGTCAAATAATAATCAGGAATAAATCTCAGTTGGCTTTTCATAGCCGATCATTAAGAGTTGAAAACAGCAGGTCTGGGACAGGTAGGGGTTTCGTAACCGCAGGCAGAACAGTTGAAACTGGAATAGCAGCAAGGCCAGGCGGACTGGGGACAGCAAGGTGTCAGCATGCCCGATAGTCCTGACGTATGGTCCTAGGGCTCAGGTTCTCAGAGAGAAAGAGAGAATTAGAGAGAGCATACTTAAATTCACACAGGACACTGGATAAGACAGGAGAAGTACTCCAGGTATAACCAACTAACCCCAGCCCCCCGACACATAAACTACTGCAGCATAAATACTGGAGGCTGAGACAGGAGCGGTCCGGAGACACTGTGGCCCCATCCGAAGAAACCCCCGGACAGGGCCAAACAGGAAGGATATAACCCCACCCACTCTGCCAAAGCACAGCCCCCGCACCACTAGAGGGATATCCTCAACCACCAACTTACAATCCTGAGACAAGGCCGAGTATAGCACAGAGGTCTCCACCACAGCACAAACCAAGGGGGGGCGCCAACCCAGACAGGAAGATCACGTCAGTAACTCAACCCACTCAAGTGACGCACCCCTCCTAGGGACGGCATGAAAGAGCACCAGCAAGCCAGTGACTCAGCCCCTGTAACAGGGTTAGAGGCAGAGAACCCCAGTGGAGAGAGGGGAACCGGCCTGGCAGAGACAGCAAGGGCTGTTCGTTGCTCCAGAGCCTTTCCGTTCACCTTCACACTCCTGGGCCAGACTACACTCAATCATATGACCTACTGAAGAGATAAGTCTTCAGTAAAGACTTAAAGGTTGAGACCGAGTCTGCGTCTCTCACATGGGTAGGCAGACTGTTCCATAAAAATGGAGATCTATAGGAGAAAGCCCTGCCTCCCGCTGTTTGCTTGGAAATTCTAGGGACAATTAGGAGGCCTGCGTCTTGTGACCGTAGCGTACGTATTGGTATGTACGGCAGGACAGGACCAACTCGGAAAGATAGGTAGGAGCAAGCCCATGTAACGCTTTATAGGTTAACAGTAAAACCTTGAAATCAGCCCTTGCCTTAACAGGAAGCCAGTGTAGGGAAGCTAGCACTGGAGTAATATGATCAAATTTCTTGGTTCTAGTCAGGATTCTAGCAGCCGTATTTAGCACTAACTGAAGTTTATTTAGTGCTTTATCCGGGTAGCCGGAAAGTAGAGCATTGCAGTAGTCTAACCTAGAAGTAACAAATGCATGGATTAATTTTTCTGCATCATTTTTGGACAGAACATTTCTGATTTTTGCAATGTTACGTAGATGGAAAAAAGCTGTCCTTGAAACAGTCTTGATATGTTCGTCAAAAGAGAGATCAGGGTCAAGAGTAACGCCGAGGTCCTTCACAGTTTTATTTGAGACGACTTTACAACCATCAAGATGAATTGTCAGATTTAACAGAAGATCTCTTTGTTTCTTGGGTTGGGACCTAGAACAAGCATCTCTGTTTTGTCCGAGTTTAAAAGTAGAAAGTTTTCAGCCATCCACTTCCTTATGTCTGAAACACAGGCTTCTAGCGAGGGCAATTTTGGGGCTTCACCATGTTTCATTGAAATGTACAGCTGTGTGTCATCCGCATAGCAGTGAAAGTTAACATTATGTTTTCGAATAACATCCCCAAGAGGTAAAATATATAGTGAAAACAATAGTGGTCCTAAAACGGAACCTTGAGGAACACCGAAATGTACAGTTGATTTGTCGGAGGACAGACCATTCACAGAGACAAACTGATATCTTTCCGACAGGTAAGATCTAAACCAGGCCAGAACTTGTCCGTGTAGACCAATTTGGGTTTCCAGTCTCTCCAAAAGAATGTGGTGATCGATGGTGTCAAAGGCAGCACTAAGGTCTAGTAGCACGAGGACAGATGCAGAGCCTCGGTCTGACGCCATTAAAAGGTCATTTACCACCTTCACAAGTGCAGTCTCAGTGCTATGATGGGGTCTAAAACCAGACTGAAGCATTTCGTATACATTGTTTGTCTTCAGAAAGGCAGTGAGTTGCTGCGCAACAGCTTTTTCTATAGGAGATCAACGCTACAGGAGATCAACGCTACAGGAGATCGACGCTACAGGAGATCGACGCTACAGGAGATCGACGCTACAGGAGATCAACGCTACAGGAGGACGCTACAGGAGATCAACGCTACAGGAGATCGACGCTACAGGAGATCGACGCTACAGGAGATCGACGCTACAGGAGATCAACGCTACAGGAGGACGCTACAGGAGATCAACGCTACAGGAGATCAACGCTACAGGAGATCAATATGGAGCTGATCACCAACAGCGACAAGCCACAGACGATAGAGAAATGGATTGTTGATTCACTAAAGAACCACTGGCATAAACGACTTCACCATGAGGTACTGAGAGGATATATGATATTACTATGGGAATAGGCCTTTCATCTGTTACATTCACTGATAACATTGACTCTAAATTTGACCACTAAGATATTTGATGTGAAAACAAGTCTGTGTCTTGGTCCTTAAGAGCATTTGACTGGTCCCCGGAAGGGAGAAGGTTGGGAACCGCTGGTCTGGTCCCCGGAAGGGAGAAGGTTGGGAACCGCTGGTCTGGTCCCGGGAAGGGAGAAGGTTGGGAACCGCTGGTCTGTGCACCACGTTGGTTTGATTGGAAACGGTATGTATGCCTTTGATGTCATGCAGAGAGAAAAAACTGTCCCCAAATAGCACCCTAGTCCCTATAGGGCCCCGGTCAGCAGTAGTGCCCTAATGTTCAGGGAATAGGGTGCTATTTGGGACTCAGCAGTAGTGCCCTAATATAGGGAATAGGGTGCTATTTGGGACTCAGCAGTAGTGCCCTAATCTAGGGAATAGGGTGCTATTTGGGACTCAGCAGTAGTGCCCTAATATAGGGAATAGGGTGCTATTTGGGACTCAGCAGTAGTGCCCTAATCTAGGGAATAGGGTGCTATTTGGGACTCACACATAGTGAGGATTTTAGAATGACACTTTTTTATTTTCTTACCCAGCTTGAGATGAGGACAGGACAGAACTGATTGACAGTGACCTGGCCTCCCATGTATAGTCTCAGAAATCCCAGGACATTGTTAATGTGGGAAGCAACCCGTCTCCCTAGGGAGACTATCCCACCAACAACACTACATAGTGTGTGAAGCAATAAGTCATATCATTCTGATGTCGAAAGACTGGAATGTGATGTAAACACAATGTAATACAGGATTTGTTTCGGAAAACAAAGTTTTGCTTTTTATTTGAAATAAAACGAATGATCTTTCTCTTACTTTTCTGCCGTTGTTGTGATCAGGTGTGATCCATATTTACATTTACATAGCAGACGCTCTTATCCAGAGCGACTTACAAATTGGTGCATTCAACTTAGGATAGCCAGTGGGACAACCACCACTGGGGGAGTGGGTAGAAGGAGTACTGTTAGACTATTCCAGGTATTCCTTAAAGAGGTGGGGTTTCAAATGTCTCCGGAAGGTGGTGAGTGACTCCGCTGTCCTGGCGTCGTGAGGGAGCTTGTTCCACCATTGGGGTGCCAGAGCAGCGAACAGTTTTGACTGGGCTGAGCGGGAACTATGCTTCCGCAGAGGAAGGGGAGCCAGCAGGCCAGAGGTGGATGAACGTAGTGCCCTCGTTTGGGTGTAGGGTCTGATCAGAGCCTGAAGGTACGGAGGTGCCGTTCCCCTCACTGCTCCATAGGCAAGCTGATCATATCGACATGATCAGGTGTGGCTGTCCATCTTCAATCCCATGTTTACCATTTGGGATGCATTCATTAGGGGAAGCTACATACAACATACTAGTAGTGGGGTATTCTCACTTGGTATTGTGAGTCGGACTCTGTGAATGTATTTCTACATCACTGTTGCCTTGTCTTTCCAAAGATGGGTTTGCACAAGGTGTGGTTCAGAAAAGAGGAATGACATTGTGTCAAGTGAAGGACGTGCAATCTAACTCTACTCTGGGATGTATTTGCCTAAATATCTACACTTTTTTTATGTGAGAGAAAAATATGGTATGGCACTGGTTTGAAAGGAGTTGTCCCAAAAGATACAGCTTCAGTTGACGTGTTCATTTTGATTGAAAGTATTTGCGGAGGCAAAAGCCTGCAGGTCCAATACAAAAAGAAACTAATACACTGTGGCTCCACAAATGTAATGGATCTTATATGAACTGTTCCACATGGATCTTATAACCCATGATCCTGATTATACAAACACCATTTGACTTTCTTTCAAAAACATTTCTGGCTGTTATTTTTCAAGCAAAGAAGTAAAGATTTATCCTGCTCACTCTGAGACCACTACTAGCGCATCTGACAGCTGGTGTCGTTCCAATGGAAACGAAAACAGACGGCTCTGGCTTACTTGCTTGTAAAACTCAGGTAGGGGATACTTTTCAATATTTTAAAACAGCAGAAGCATAGCTTGCGCATCCATAAGGATAGGGGATGCTAAGCTTTCCCTAAAGTACATTCAAATAAATTGCCAAAAAATGATATAGCCTAATTAGCCTACTCCTGTCTATACAGAAATAAATAAAATAATTCAAAATAGGATACTACAGCATGATTTGGCCCCAGAGGATCATTAGCTTCTTCTTTTTTTCTTTTTTTGTGGATCGTTTTAAATCGCATTGTTAGAAAGAAAGGCAGCGCGCGCAGCAAAAACCAAATACATTGTTGAGTTGCAACTGTTAGTAAAAGTAGAGAGGGCCAGCCAGGTATATCGCAATATTTCAAAATACAATTGCGGGAATACATAGTTTGGGAAGCAAATGGCTATTGCTGTAAAGGGAATACAATGAAAATACTAAATGTCTTTTCGTTATCAAAATGGTGAACTTTTTAATGGAGCGAACAACAGTAGGCCTATAGCCTATTTTATTGGCACCAACGGAGAACAGCAGCATATCCCCGGTGAGTGGTGCTGCACATACTCACTCTTTATCAGTGTTGGGAAAGTGCAGTGGTGACCGAAATAGTGAAACGGTCTGAATACTTTCCGAATGCACTGTACAAACAGCATGATCATTTTTGCTTGTTGCATAATTCCTTCTCGCATCTACGCGCTCTCTCACCTTTTCCCTTCGCTTGTGGACTTCAGTGCACAACACATCAGCTGTCTGTGACCAGGTGAAAAAAACCGTTCCAAGCCAAACCTTCATATCATAACCGCTACACACAGCCTACATCATTGTCACCATATTAGCTAACGTCATAGCTAGTCAACATAACTACTAGAACGCGTTAGTAAATCCGCTACAATCATTACAGTGTAGTCAGCAAGAAGTTTAGCAGTTACACTGGCAGGCCCCGGTGGCAATAAACTAATAAAACCAAATGCTTACCTTGACTTGGAAGAGTTCCAGTGTTGGATAGTCATAGCCAGCAAGCTAACATAGCATCCCTTTCTGTTTGAGCTGGGTGTTTGAGTATTAGCCTAAACTAGCTAACTGCATTCGCTAGCTAAGTGAAAAAATGATAATACAACAAAATATAGGTACTGTATCTCTCTCGCTTCTCCTTCAATTTTAAAGAAATTAATTTGTTCAAAACTGTTCAACTTTTATCTTTCTCTGTCTTTGAGTCAACCACTCACCACATGTTATGCACTGCAGTGTTAGCTAGCTGTAGCTTATGCTTTCAGTACAGTATCTGGTTGGGTGGACAACATGTCAATTAATGCTGCAAGAGCTCTGATAGGTTGGAGGACGTCCTCTGGAAGTTGTCATAATTACTGTGTAAGTCTATGGAAGGGGGTGAAAACCATGAGCCTCCTAGGTTTTGTATTGAAGTCAATGTACCCAGAGGAGGACAGAAACTAGCTGTCCTCCGGCTACACCATGGTGCTACCCTACAGAATGCTGTTGAGGCTACTGTAGACCTTCATTCTTTTAATTATTTGGTGCCGTGAATATATTGGTATATATTACTATGATGATGATGTCTGTGGGGCATGAGCGGATGTGGACCCATGCCCAGTTTATGAATGTTATTTAAAAAAAAATCTCTACATTACTAGTTATAGTTAATGCTGTTTGGTCATTGAACAGCTTTTAGGGATAGTTATCTTACAAAATAAAAATGCAATCAAATTGACAAAACCCATCTTCCTCAGGGTGAATCTGGTGGAGGTATGATGAATAACCAGAACATCCTTCATGGTGTTGTAGCCTATGGTTCTAGTTATACAGTGTGGCAGTCCAGTTGCGTTCATGGAGATCTGTCACCCTGACTACAGAAAGTGGACTTCACTGCTGAGGTTTAACAGTCAGAATCTAAGGCTGACCATGTCAGATAACCTGTAAAGCTATGTTATACTGAACAAAAATATAAACGCAACCAACATGTAAAGTGTTGGTCCCATGTTTCATGAGCTGAAATAAAAGATCCCAGAAATGTTCCATACGCACAAAAAGCTTATTTCTTTCAAATGTTGTCCACAAATCTGTTTACATCCCTGTTAGTGAGCATTTCTCATTTGCCAAGATAATCCATCCACCTGACAGGTATAGCATATCAAGAAGCTGATTAAACAGCATTATCATTACACAGGTGCACCTTGTGCTGGGGACAATAATTGTCATGCTGAAACAGGAAAGGGCCTTCCCCAAACTGTTGCCACAGTTGGAAGCACAGAATCATTGTATGCTGTAAAGCTCCGGACCATTATTCCTCCTCTACCAAACCTTAGTTGGCACTATGCATTCGGGCAGGTAGCGTTCTCCTGGCATCCATCAAACCAAGTTTCATCCGTCCTGACTGCCAGATGAAGCGTGATTCATCGCTCCAGAGTCCAATGGCTGCGAGCTTTACACCACTCCAGCCGACGCTTGGCATTGCGCATGATGATTTTAGGATTGTGTGCGGCTGCTCAGCCATGGAAATCCATTTCATGAAGCTCCCGACGAACAGTTATTGTGCAGACGTTGCGTCGAGGCAGTTTGGAACTCGGTAGTGAGTGGACAGACTATTCTTTACGCACTAAAGCGGTCCCGTTCTGAGCTGGAGTGGCCAACCACGTCGCTCAGTCGTTGTTGCTCCTAGACCTTTCCACAATAACAGCCCTTACAGTTGACCGGGGCAGCTCTAGCAGGGCAGAAATGACACAAACTGACTTGTAGGAAAGGTGGCATCCTATGACGGTGCCACGTTGAAAGTCACTGAGCTCTTCAGTAAGGCCATTCTGCCGCCAATGTTTGTCTATGGAGATTGCATGGCTGTGTGCGCGATTTTATACACCGGTCAGCAACAGGTGTGGCCGAATCCACACATTTGAAGGTGTCCACATGCATTATTTATTTTGGATCATATTCAACATCCCTAAACCTCAGTCCAAGTAACTACATTAAAAACAGACACCGGACAAGTAACATTGGGTCACGTTTTTATTTCAGCGATGCAAACCAACCATTAGTTGACAGAGCGCCTGGGCGCATCAGTAACACGTTGAGGAGATACGGTCAGGTACCAACAGGCCAGAACATCACCAACACCCAGCCCAGGAGAACACAGTCATTAATTTATATATCTATATAGCAGTTGAAGTTTAGCTCTTTTGTGAGTCATTACAACTCTGGTCCATCAAATGTGAATTTCCTGCATCAGTTTCAGTGACCAGCAACAAGCAGTGGTTAGACGCCATTCCGGCTCACAGAGGAACCAAGATGGCGGTGTGCCTGTAACAGTGCTATAGAGAAACCGAGTGAGACAGAATGATCAAGCAGGTGATTTGGAACGATTAAAACACATGGAATGAGAAGCAGGATTAGAGATGTAAACAGCTGGAATGAAGAGTGATACAGGTACAAAGAAATCTGTCAAAAATACACCCCTATCTTCCTTTGAAACTGATCAACAGACTTAAAAGGTTAAACAGTCAATATCATCAAGTTCAAACAACCTCTCTACACTTAGGGTTCGTCCCAAATGGCCCCTCTATAGTGTCCCATGGGGCTCTGGTCAGAAGTAGTGCACTTTAAAGGGACTAGGGTGCCATAGAGGACACACCTACAGAGCTGCTTTAGTTGGCAACTAACTGTTCAATTACATCAGTTAACAAAAGGAGGATTGCAGTTTAGCAGGAAAAATAATTCAACCAGAGGACCTTTACAGGGTTCAGTAGAATGAGGCTACATTAGGATTCATGGGTAGATTAAACACTACAATGAATATTACCCTTCAGGTATGGTTAAGACTCTACTCAACACACTCACTGAAGCCCCCCCCCTTCTCTCTGGTGATAGATGGGATGCTAGAGAGCGCTGCTTGGGTTAACACTCGTGATAGATGGGATGCTAGAGAGCGCTGCTTGGGTTAACACTAGTGATAGATGGGATGCTAGAGAGCGCTGCTTGGGTTAACACTAGTGATAGATGGAATGCTAGAGAGCGCTGCTTGGGTTAACACTCGTGATAGATGGAATGCTAGAGAGCGCTGCTTGGGTTAACACTCGTGATAGATGGAATGCTAGAGAGCACTGCTTGGGTTAACACTCGTGATAGATGGAATGCTAGAGAGCGCTGCTTGGGTTAACACTCGTGATAGATGGGATGCTAGAGAGCGCTGCTTGGGTTAACACTAGTGATAGATGGAATGCTAGAGAGCGCTGCTTGGGTTAACACTCGTGATAGATGGAATGCTAGAGAGCGCTGCTTGGGTTAACACTCGTGATAGATGGAATGCTAGAGAGCACTGCTTGGGTTAACACTCGTGATAGGATAGATGGAATGCTAGAGAGCGCTGCTTGGGTTAACACTCGTGATAGATGGAATGCTAGAGAGCGCTGCTTGGGTTAACACTAGTGATAGATGGAATGCTAGAGAGCGCTGCTTGGGTTAACACTCGTGATGGATGGGATGCTAGAGAGCGCTGCTTGGGTTAACACTAGTGATAGATGGGATGCTAGAGAGCGCTGCTTGGGTTAACACTCGTGATAGATGGAATGCTAGAGAGCGCTGCTTGGGTTAACACTCGTGATGGATGGGATGCTAGAGAGCGCTGCTTGGGTTAACACTCGTGATAGATGGAATGCTAGAGAGCGCTGCTTGGGTTAACACTAGTGATAGATGGTGGTGGAGGGGCAGCTATATAGGGGAGAAGGTAGGGTGGTGAAAGCTTCAGAAAAGAGGTGTACGTTGTTCCACCCCTCAGACTGCAGAGAAAGAGGTGGAGCTGGTAATGGTGTGGAGGCGTCAGGGGGGGGATAAGTAGTTTGAGAGCAGAGAAGAGTTGTACGTCCAAAATAAAATCACCCTATTCCCTACATAGTGCACTACTTTAGACCAGGGTCCATAGGCTGTCTCAGTTAGCGAAGGTCTGGCGCACGGCGTTGGCGATGTGTTTGGCGCTGATGCCGTACAGGTCCAGGAGCTCCTGAGGTTTTCCACTCCGGGGTATGCGGTTCACCGCCAGGCGCGTCACCATGATACCAGGCTCCTCCCCCACCGCGGACAGCACCGCCTCCCCCAGACCACCTGGTGACAGAGGGGGTGGAGTTAGAACACACAGAGAGCGATTCAGAGGGCTAAGCCGTTCCTCTCTCAGAGGGCCAATGTGCAGCACGTGTCCCCACCCTCTCTGTAGTGGTCCTCTACGGTGATGATTCTCCCTCCGGTGGCGCGGGCGCTCGATACGATGGTGGCGGCATCCAGGGGCTTGATGGTGAACGGGTCAATCACACGGATGTTCACTCCTACACACAAACAAGACACCACGGTACACAAAGACAACACTAATGAGCCATAATTCTTCCTCATCAAATAGCATTTGCCATTGTTTTACTACAGTGACTTAGTTAACTACTGGGTCATTCAGAAAGATCTAATACATCAAGAGACCAATTAGTGGAAAAATATCACAATTTGGCTTATATAAAAAGAAGTTCCCACTTCAATCTCAAATGTCTCATACGACTAGAACAATGACTTTTTGACTTAAAATCGTTGTGCAACATCGTGGGTAAGCTCTGGCTTCTGTCACAGGTTTTGTGAATCCAGGACCAGGCCACCAGGGGGAGCTCTTACCCTCGCTGGCCAGTTGGTCTGCAGCAGTCAGGGCTTCATGCAGAGTCACTCCAGCTCCGATCACAGTCACCTTGTCACTGTCGGACTGACGCAACACCTTGGCCACGCCCACCTCAAACTTCTCTTTGGGGTCGTAGACGACCTTCAGTTCTGGTCTGGTGAGTCGGATAAAACAGATACCCTGGAACACACAAGGCTTAGTTCATACCGCTAGTCCCCCTCGGGCTCCGTCATACCGCTAGTCCCCCTCGGGCTCCGTCATACCGCTAGTCCCCCTCGGGCTCCGTCATACCGCTAGTCCCCCTCGGGCTCCGTCATACCGCTAGTCCCCCTCGGGCTCCGTCATACCGCTAGTCCCCCTCGGGCTCCGTCATACTAATAGGCTATGGCTTAGCAGTGGGGCCTGGTTGAAAATAGTGATAGATGGTGTGACTAAAATAGTGCACTAAAGAGTGACTATGGTGCCATTTAGGAAGAAAAATAGGTTCTGACCTTGGTGAGTTTAATTTTTTATACACACATCCTTATTTAGATTGTATTTCCCTTTCCTTTCCAACCCCACCACCCCTTCCCCAATCGGAGTAAACTAGTGACCAACAACGCTTTGGCCTCTACTTCCAGCCCATACATACTATAGACACATTTTATTCTACAATAATTATATTTTGTTTGTTTTTACTCCTGAACTTCCTCCGATCATTTTCATGATGTCCATCCGGTTTGCTTCTATATTCCATTTCTTTCTAACTGTGCTCTTTTCCCAAAAGCTCCCAACATACAACCTATATACTTATTATGGACACAGTATGCTTTACATTATTAGCTATCTTGTTATTAGTTATTAGTCCCATCCTGCAACTCTATTCAACACCTCCCATCTATCTCTTAACACCATCCATATAGGATTTCTATTTGCCATATATATTTCAACCGTACTGTGATGTTTTACAAAAGTTCTGAACCTTTCTATTCTCATTGCTTCTACAGATTATTTTTAATTCACAAACATTTTTGCTAAAAGTATTATTAATCGATTGACTATGACTTTTCAGATCACCCAGTAATGCTATCTGCAAGGTTAGATCCAGGTAAATATTGCAATCCTTTAGCCATTCCTGGACCTGTGTCCAAAAACAAGCTACAAAATGGACAGAACCAAAACAAATGATCTAACGATTCTGTCTCTGCAGAGCTGGGAAGATGTTATCCCCCATATAAATAACATCCTGACCTTGGTGTTAGCAGCCAGCTCCACATGTTATCCCCCATATAAATAACATCCTGACCTTGGTGTTAGCAGCCAGCTCCACATGTTATCCCCCATATAAATAATATCCTGACCTTGGTGTTAGCAGCCAGCTCCACATGTTATCCCCCATATAAATAACATCCTGACCTTGGTGTTAGCAGCCAGCTCCACATGTTATCCCCCATATAAATAACATCCTGACCTTGGTGTTAGCAGCCAGCTCCACATGTTATCCCCATATAAATAACATCCTGACCTTGGTGTTAGCAGCCAGCTCCACATGTTATCCCCCATATAAATAACATCCTGACCTTGGTGTTAGCAGCCAGCTCCACATGTTATCCCCCATATAAATAACATCCTGACCTTGGTGTTAGCAGAGCAGCCAGCTCCACATGTTATCCCCCATATAAATAACATCCTGACCTTGGTGTTAGCAGCCAGCTCCACATGTTATCCCCCATATAAATAACATCCTGACCTTGGTGTTAGCAGCCAGCTCCACATGTTATCCCCCATATAAATAACATCCTGACCTTGGTGTTGGCAGCCAGCTCCACAGACCTCTCAGTGGAGACGCCGTCACTGGGGTAGAACACAGTGCATGTTGGGATAGCGCGAAACATGGCAATGTCCTCCAATGCCATCTGGGAGGGGCCATCCTCACCTGGGGACAGGAAGTAACACATAACAGGCATCAGTAAAGTGGTTATCCCACTGGCTATAGGGTGAACGCACCAATTGGTGAGTCGCTCTGGATAAGAGCGTCTGCTAAATGACGTAAATGTGCCCTTGAGCAAGGCACTTAACCCTAATTGCTCCTGTAAGTCGCTCTGGATAAGAGCGTCTGCTAAATGACTAAAATGTAATGTAAAGTAAACATGAATATCAACTAAACTTACTTGCAGATGATCTGATATACCTGACCGATATTGTAAACTCAATGCCCCCTTTGTTAAATACATATTTTTACGCGGAAAATGATGAAATAATAAGAAGAAGAAGTCAGTGATCCTTCAAGTGGACCACAAAACATTCACTACTTCGGATCATTATTAGTGACAAATACAACATTCATTCCATTACTTAATACGAAAGCAGATTTAATTAAATGGAATAATCTTCCCATAAAACCTTACAGGTAGAATAAACCTCTAGAATGGAATGGCTCCCAAGTTGTTGCATTTATTTTCAGTAATACCAAATTACCCCGTCGAAGACATTCTTTAAAAACTCTGTCATAAGACTTTATACGGGCAAATAAAATTCATAGGAAGATGTCCTACTTTCCTTTTTCTAAGTCTCAGGGTTATTTTAACCTTCCAGAGGCTTTTACTTGCGACATATAGTCAAATACACTAAAGAGGAACACATATTGAAGATGCACATAATCATCCCCAGAATAGTTTTACCTCTATTTTCAAAACAAAGCTAAGAACATGAATAACTTCATCGTTGGCACTATGGAAGAAAGTCAGAGCTATCTGTCCTACGAAGACGGCATCGGGGCTTGATGACGTGGCAGGTTGCAGCGTGGTAGGCACGTAAAATTGATTAGCTGATAACTGTGAAACAAAAGACTCTGGATAATAGAGAGAACCTTGAGCTATTTATTGATCAGCATTTTGAGACGCTCGAAAAATAAAATCAGCTACATCGAAGTGAACAAGAGAAGACCGTTCCTCGAGCTCTGAGCGAAACTGAGGGGAAGCCGCCGTTTAAAATTCCAAATGTAACATTGGAGGGGGACGTTTTTATAACTATGTCTCCAGATGATACAGCGTTGCTTACAAGCATGAGCGAGCAGTTAAAACTGCTGGATCTATTGCCTGGGCTACTGGGGGAGGTTGAGTTGAGGCCTTAAAAACAGGAATGAATTACATTAAGAAAATGGAAGAAAAATACAAGTGGAAAATAAGTTATTGAAACTACAGTGGACTCCCTAAGACACTACGGTATGATAAAACTACCGTGGCTCCTTAAGACACTACGGTATGATAAAACAACTACCGTGGCTCCCTAAGACACTACGGTATGATAAAACAACTACCGCGGCTCCCTAAGACACTACGGTATGATAAAACAACTACCGTGGCTCCCTAAGACACTACGGTACGATAAAACAACTACCGTGGCTCCCTAAGACACTACGGTATGATAAAACAACTACCGTGGCCTCCCTAAGACACTACGGTATGATAAAACAACTACCGTGGCCTCCCTAAGACACTACGGTATGATAAAACAACTACCGTGGCTCCCTAAGACACTACGGTACGATAAAACAACTACCGTGGCTCCCTAAGACACTACGGTATGATAAAACAACTACCGTGGCTCCCTAAGACACTACTACGGTACGATAAAACAACTACCGTGGCCTCCCTAAGACACTACGGTATGATAAAACAACTACCGTGGCCTCCCTAAGACACTACGGTATGATAAAACAACTACCGTGGCCTCCCTAAGACACTACGGTATGATAAAACAACTACCGTGGCTCCCTAAGACACTACGGTACGATAAAACAACTACCGTGGCCTCCCTAAGACACTACGGTATGATAAAACAACTACCGTGGCCTCCCTAAGACACTACGGTATGATAAAACAACTACCGTGGCTCCCTAAGACACTACGGTATGATAAAACAACTACCGTGGCCTCCCTAAGACACTACGGTATGATAAAACAACTACCGTGGCTCCCTAAGACACTACGGTATGATAAAACAACTACCGTGGCTCCCTAAGACACTACGGTATGATAAAACAACTACCGTGGCCTCCCTAAGACACTACGGTATGGTATGATAAAACAACTACCGTGGCCTCCCTAAGACACTACGGTATGATAAAACAACTACCGTGGCTCCCTAAGACACTACGGTATGATAAAACAACTACCGTGGCTCCCTAAGACACTACGGTATGATAAAACAACTACCGTGGCTCCCTAAGACACTACGGTATTATAAAACAACTACCGTGGACTCCCTAAGACACTACAGTATGATAAAACAACTACCGTGGCTCCCTAAGACACTACGGTATGATAAAACAACTACCGTGGCTCCCTAAGACACTACGGTATGATAAAACAACTACCGTGGCTCCCTAAGACACTACGGTATGATAAAACAACTACCGTGGCTCCCTAAGACACTACAGTATGATATTATCTTATTATTATAAAACAACGAAAGACTAATTACGTTACATGATCTAAAGTGCAGAAGTATGAAGAATAATATTGTTATAATGGGAATAAAGGAGGAGGAAAACTATCAGTCAACAGAGGATAAAGTCAAGGTGTTCATGAAACGTAATCTCAAGATGACGGACGAACAGGGGAATACAATAGATTGTCAAAGGGCTGCCCCGTCCGATCGTAGTTATGCTAACTCACTACAAAATGAAGATTGCCAAAAGGGCAGGGAACTGAAGACCACCCCATTCTCTATTAATGAACAATTTCCCCATGAAATAGTGGAGAGAACGCGCCCTGTACCCCACTTTCAAAAGGCTCAGAGCAGAGAAGCAGAATGTTCGTCTAGTGGTGGATAAATTGTATGTAAACAACCAAAATGTTCAAGCACTCGAAGATTACAACGTGGCTGTGAGTGATAGCTACCTCTGCTGAAGTAGTCCGATACACATTTGCACCTCATTACACAGTACAATTATGGATTCATTTTCTCAATTTTATTTTGCATGGTGGAATGTCCACGAGAGCTGTTGCCTGAGAATTAATGTTCATTTCTCTACCATAAGCCGCCTCCAACGTCATTTTAGAGAATTTGGCAGTATGTCCAAGGGTACGGGGAATTGGAGTGTGATTGGTTGTTGAAGGAAGGAGAGTAGAGTTTGATTGGTGGAGGGGGAAATCAGTCAAGGGCACAAGACTGACACACACAGTACTGACCGATGGAGACTCCACAGTGTGACCCAGCCAGGTTGATGTTAGACTCGGAGACTGCAGCCATTCTGATATGGTCGTAGGCCCGGGACAGGAAGGCAGCGAAGGTGCTGGCGAACGCCACCGTGCGGTCCCGTGTGGCACAGCCGATCGCCACGCTCACCTAAACAGACAATATAATATATTTTTTTAAAAGGTGCTACACATAGGATTTTTATTGTTGCATTGTAATTTCAGAAAAAAAGGCTATCTCTGGCACTAATAGTGGAAAGATGTTTCACAGTATTCCTTAAAACAGATGACCAGGATGAGTACACTGAGCATGCGCTGGCCAGGCCAGCTGGCAGGAGTCTTCACTGACATTTTCAACCTCTCCCTGACCCAGTCTGTAATACCAACATGTTTCAAGCAGACCACCATAGTCCCTGTGCCCAAGAACGCCAAGGTAACCTGTCTAAATGACTACCGCCCTGTAGCGCTCACATCTGTAACCATAATATGCTTTGAAAGGATGGTCATGGCTCACGTCAACACCATCACCCTAGACCCACTCCAATTCGCATACCACCCCAACAGATAACGCAATCTTCCCCCTCAGGAGTCTGAAAAGATTTGGCATGGGCCCTCAGATCCTCAAAAAGGTCTACAGCTGCATCATCGAGAGCATCTTGACTGGCTGAATCACTGCTTGGTATGGCAACTGCTTGGTATGGCAACTGCTTGGCCCGAGCTCCCTGTCATTCAGGACCTCTATACCAGGAAGTGTTAAAGGAAGGCCCCAAAAAATTTCTATAAACTCCAGCCACCAAAGCCAGACTTATCTGCG